>VONZ01002470.1:0-50089 GCA_012976165.1 Labeo catla
TGAAACTGGTCTATGCAATCACAGAGTTCCTTTTTTAGAGCTATCCAAAATTAAAGACAAAATTAAACATATACATTATGAGTTTTTGGAAAACTTTTATTATGTAATGCTACATCAGATAGTCCTGAAACTGGCTGAAGGACACACTGGAGTGGTGGACTGTCAATCTGAATTGAAACTGGTCTATGCAATCACAGAGTTCCTTTTTTAGAGCTATCCAAAATTAAAGACAAAATTAAACATATACATTATGAGTTTTTGGAAAACTTTTATTATGTAATGCTACATCAGATAGTCCTGAAACTGGCTGAAGGACACACTGGAATGGTGGACTGTCAATCTGAATTGAAACTGGTCTATGCAATCACAGAGTTCCTTTTTTAGAGCTATCCAAAATTAAAGACAAAACTGGTCATATATGAGTTTTTGGAGGGCTTCTATTATGTAATGCCATATCAGATAGTCCTAAAACTGTCTGAGTGACACCCTGGGGTGGTGGACTGTCAATCTGAATTGAAATTGGTCTGTGCAATCAGGGAGTTTCTTTTTTAGAGCTCTTCAAAATCAAAGACAAAACTGGTTATATATTATTTTTTGGGATGACTTTTATTGTGTAATGCTACTTCAGATAGTCCTGACACTGGGTCTTTAAAAAATAATAAATAAATAAATAAAAAGCCTAATTTAAAGTGACACATTTTGTGGAAACAGGGAATTTTATTTATAATAGTAATAATGTGAATTTACATATAAAAATGGTTAATTGCACGTTTATGAAAAGCTTTTATTTTGTTATTTCTCATAATTTCTTTTCATATTATTTGGAAATTCTACATTGAATATTACTCAACATTTGAGCAACATTTGTTATCAGACCGTTTTTTAAACATTTATTTATTTGTTTGTTTGTTTGTTGGAATTTATTCACTGGTTCATTCAGTATTGACAGAGTAACTGGCTCAATTAATGAAAGCTAAAGATCCCTTTTCCATTGATGTAGGTTTTTGCACGCTATTACCTTAACGCGTAGTATATGCGCGCACCTCAAAATAAAGTGGCGGCTAGAATGACCGTGTTTTTCTAAGTGGAGGCTGGCCTGACCGCAGTGCGATTTTGACTGTCACCCCTCTCCGCATACCATAGTATATGAGCGGATAGGGGAGTGGGAGCGAAGCGGTGTGATTTTGAATGGAGGGAGGAGCGGATTTTTAAAAAGTCGGAGCGTTGTGGTTTTCACTCGCTCCAGGAGCGCTCCACCGCCACTCCATCACGAGTACAATTCATGTCAACGGCCCGTAATATAACTGCATATTTAGCAAGAATTCACGTTAAACATATTTAGTTAGCCGAACTTGATAGAGGTGGATCGCTCAAATCAGAAAGAAACTGAAGGCTGTGATAACGGCAATGGGCATGAGTGGGAAATTATAGTTAAAGCCAAGGAACTTGTTTGTTCCTTCTAGATACTGAATATTTTCAGGTGAAAGCATGATTTAAACAGGTACAACATTTATTCACAAGCAATCGATCTCTCAATAATGCAATTAACACAAATGTAATCTTACGAGTTGCTGTATCCGATTTCTAATGAGCAGAAATTTGTAGGAAATGCAGCGATCGGTAGGTTAAATAACTGACGAAAACATAGGCTACTGCTATTTTCAACACAAACAAAACTTGCACTGCAGAAAGCAATTATACTTTTTAATGTTGAAAACTATGTTTGGCATGTGGTAGAAAAAAAAGTTTGCACACTAGTGTTCCACTTTGAAACTCTCCTGTTTTTTATTTTATTTTATTTATTTATTTTGTCTTTTAATATACATTATGAGCAGAACTGTGATATTTTCAAACATTCTGAATTACTTTAAACGCGGAGCGAAGACAGAGCGGTGTTTCTGATATTAGGGAGCGAGGAGTGGAGCGGGAGTGTGAAATGGTGAACCCGGAGCGGAGCTGGAGTGGAGTGATTATTAAATGCTCGGAGCACAGAGGGGAAAAAGTTGCCGCTCCACTCCGCTCACATACTCTGCTGCACACTATCTTACAGCCATTGAGCGTGACAGCAATTAAAAAAAACGGTCAGAAGAGAGTGGACGAGAGATCAAGGCAATGGCGACTCAAAAAAGGAATCAAACCACTATACTTTCTTTTTGGCAGAACACGAAGAAAGGTACCTTTTAGCTTTTTCAAACTGTCCTAACAAAACACACACTCCCGCGCAAAGTGCGGGACGTCAGAGCACGACGGGGAGACATGCAGTCTGTGTGATTAAAAAAAGAGAAACATTTATAAATTAATGGTATAAATTAATTAATTTTCTATGTCATTGTAATGACAGCGAGGATTATTTGTCTGTGAAAAGGCAGAAATCACAGTCTGGGCGCAAATATGCACATGGCCTACTATGCTCCTTAACAGGTTCGTTGGCCAGCCCATACACAGCGAGGACTGTTGCAAGCCGAGATTTGTGCTGTCAGTGTAGGGGTGTGCAAAATATATAGTCTGCGATAATATCGTAATTGTTGTTATTTATATAATTTCATAGGGTTAATCAATATTACACAAAGAGTGCCGTTTTTATCTTCAAAAATCAGCTTGATTTTATACAACAGTTCAATGAATAAGATGTTAATATTAAGAGACTTACGCTTTAGACACCTTACTGTTTTTGCTAAATTGTGCCAACAAAAATTATTCCAAACACAGCCACAGGACTGTTTTGCGTCTCATTCGTTCCTGAATGAATCAACCGTTTAAATGATTCGGTTCAATCGCAATGACTCACTTGACAGTGACCTGCTGCCACCTTGCGGTTTTAAAGTTAATTTAAAGTTAAATTACCGTTATCGATAAAATCCCAGAAAATATAGTGATATTTTTGTCAGTATTGCACACCCTTGTGTCTGTGTTTTGCAAATGCATTGTGTTCCTGTCTCGCTCACTGAAAGCTTTAAATTAAATAGGCCTAAAATAGATCTAAATAAAATATAAACTGTTAAAGTGCTAAGGCATTGCAGACTGAACTTGACTTTCTATTATTCAACTAATGCAGTATTTTAGTTAAAAATGGAGCAAATATATTTAAAAATCTCAAAAATGGAGACAGATTTATTTAGTGCAAATAAATTAAGAAAATCAAGTTTAATGTCAAAGTTTAACCTCTGGATGTCTGTAGTACTCTGAGTAGGCTACTTATGTCTGAAAATTTTTCAAACATAGCTACTTTTATAAGGTTTTGCATTGGTTATGTTTAGACATTATCAAAGACTACATAAATACATACAAACAAATAAATAAATACATAAATACATACATAAAAAAGGATTATTATTTTTTTTTTACTAACTTTAATTCACACTTTCCAGATGGCAGTGGCAGTGGCAGCAGTGGCATGGATGGTATTAGAGATGAGCTGCAACAGGATCAGTTAGAAGTGGACACTGGTACAGTGTGTGTTTGTGTAAAGTTTTTTTTAGGGCTATCTAGGACTATTTAGGACTATTTTAGGACTAAATAGGACTATATTAAACTATGCATAATATATCATTTTTGTTGTTGTTGTCAGAAGTTAGCTACATACGAATGCATTGTTCTCTGTATTTTACTTTTGTATTGCAGATGAGTCAGAGAGAGCAGGCAAGCAGCTAGGCATAGAAGGCAGTGAGAAAGAAGATGATTTAGGGACTTTGGAAGCAGGACCAAAGCAAGTTAATCTAAAAAATTATCCAGTCACCAGATTTGGTCTACAAAAAAGATCTTTCAGCAGAGATGGTTTGACTCTTTTGAATGGCTGGAGTATCAGCACAGGAGGCTTTTCAAACTGGAAACGAGCTCTGGAGAGTTTCAGAGAGCATGAAGCAAGTTTAGGGCACAAGGCTTCAGTGCTTTCTTGGAAGAATTATAAAGCCAGTTTAATAGAAGGCAGTGTTGTTGAGAAAATGAACGTGGCACAAATTGGTGACATTGTTGAGAGACGTGAATATTTGCGCAGAATTGTTGCTGTGACCAGCTTTCTAGGGAAGCAAGGTATTTCTTTTCGTGGCCATGAAGAAGCAGAGTCTAGTGGAAATCAGGGGAACTTTTTGGAGTTGATGAAGCTCCTGGAGCAATTTGATCCCTTCCTTCAAAGCTACAAACCACCTTCAAATGCTACTTATCTCTGTCCATCTTCACAAAATGAGATGATTGAGTGCTGTGCAGAAGAAATAACTGGCTGCATAGTTGAAGAGGTGAAAAAATCCAAAATGTTTGCAGTCATGGCTGATGAAGCAAGGGATGGCCATGTTGAGCAGCTTGCTGTATGTGTACGTTATGTCACAGCTAAAGGCACAGTAAAAGAGCACTTCATTGAACTGTCCAGCCTCAACAATTTCAATGCTGAGTCAATCACTGATGCAATTGAATGTGTGCTAAAATCGAAAGGTTTGAATGATGTCCTCTGTGTGGCTCAAACTTATGACGGTGCTTCAGTAATGAAAGGAGAAGTCGGTGGAGTTCAAGCTAGTTTCCGTGAGAAGCACCCTGAAGCGGTTTACGTACATTGTTATGCCCATGAACTGAATTTGGTACTTTGTCACACTTGTAGGGCTGTGCCAGAGGCAGATGACTTTTTTGAAACACTAGGGAGTGTGTATTCATTCTTTAGTGCATCAATGGTCAATCATCAAGCATTTCATGACACACAGAAACAACTAGGTTTAGAGAACAGCGAATTTGTCCAACTCTCTAAAACTAGATGGGAATGTCAGCTCAACTCAGTCAAAGCTGTGCTTGAAAATCTGACTGCTTTGTTAAGATGCCTGGAAAAAGTTGCTACACCCATAGCAATTGGGCTGCTGTCAAAACTGTCCAGGTTTTCCAGTGTGTACATGCTTGTAATGTTCAAGAGTTTGCTATCTGCTACAGAGGGGCTCCATAAGTATCTCCAGAAAGAATCTGTAGACCTGGCACAAGCAACACTCTACAAAGATGCTGTTCTTGAAACACTGACATTAATGCGGAGCAGTGAAGAAACAACGGAACAGCTCTACAAGGAGACAAAAGAAATTTGCGAGTCCAATAACATCTCAGAGATCCTGTCTGGTCCCCGCCGTAAGCAAAGGCGGATGGATGATTACGCAGTGGATTCCACATTGGGCACTAGGGCTCCATGTGATACTGGCATCCAACTTAAAAATCATCTTTTGTATCCATGTCTTGACCGCATGATAAGTGAGCTGAGCAACAGATTTTCTGGTGTTGGGGAAAAGCTCATGAAGGGCATTCAAGCTTGCAATCCAGCAGCTGATGACTTTCTTAGTGAGGCATCTCTAAACCCCATTGCAACACATTACAAAATCCAACTTTGTAAAGAGGAAATTCTGGTAGCAAAACAGTTCCTGACAAAAAAAAAGAAAGAGGGTGCTATCTCTGACATGGCCAGTGCTTACAAACTTCTTGATCCCGACATGTTTCCTACCCTGAGCTTGGTTCTTCAAGCAGCACTTACAATACCTGTCAGCAGTTCCAGCTGTGAGCGGTCATTTAGTGCATTGAGCCGTCTACATACATGGCTTAGACGAACAATGGGCCAGAAGAGACTCAATCATTTGGCTGTTCTGTCAATTGAAAAAGGAATCCTCAGCACTATAAATACTAGCATGGTAATTGACCGTTTTGCTCAAGTCAAGTCTCGGAGATACTCTCTGATTTTTCCACCCTCAAAGAAATAGAGAAAACAGAAAGATAGTCTGAAGAATCATAAAGAGGGATAGAAAAGTTACCATGAAGCATGAAGTAGAGAAGATACAAGCAAGAAGGAGAGAGAGGAGAGGAGAGGAGAGGCTGTAAAAAAGAAAGAAAGAATAAGACATTAGTGCTAGCATGAATGAGTAATGAAATAAAAAGTGCAAGTATAATATGGATTATTGTAAAATAATAACAAAACAAAAAAAAAAGATCTACATGGCACTGTTTCACACAAAAGCTGTAAACGAGATAACATTGTGTGGAGTACCTGTGTGAGAGAAAATGTAATGAATTTAATGAACTCCTTTTTAGTAACAAGACTAAAATGATGGGAGGAGTCAGAAAAAAGATGGGACTGAATAAAATTGTATAAAGTTGCATACTATTTTTGTTAATGTGTGTTTATTATTCAATTATATTACATAAAAAGTCCTTGTAAAACATGTTATTCTTGCTTACCCTCTCCCCCTAATTAGCCCCTGATGTTTGGGGCTCAGCCCCTGATGTTTTCAAAGCCTAGAAACGCCCCTGTTTCTACATCTGAAATTTCATTCTAGATAAGTGAGATTCTTGCTGGTGCAGATGGACAGCTTTGTAATAGAGAAGTTGAAGGAAAGGCAGCTTGATACCTTGGTTAAAACCTTTGAAGGTAAGTTATATCATTCAGTAACATTCAATAACCATGATTTGTTTTAGAATTTGATCTTTTCATTAAAATAACCATAGTTACTGGTATTATACATAGTTACTTATTTAACCACATTTGTGTGTTTTTTTTTTTTTTATTATTTATTTTTTTCAAACTTGATCAGATTTCACAAGACTTCAGGAAGCTACATCCAGAGGCAGACTTTTTGTAGACTGGGCTACATTTGCAAGATGGAAAGGTGCATTAAGAGCTGGGTGACATGATTTCAGGTAAAGTATTTCCTATAATATGTCAATCTATAGAAAATTTTCATATGAAAGTGTTTCACTGTGTTGTTTTGATTATGAGATTAAAAAAAATTCTTCTAAACTGAGCATTTTTTCAGGCCTAAGTGTCTTCAAGACTAAGTGTCATATAATTAACAGGTGCAGACCAGCTTGGTGGATTTGTGCCTTGGGGACGAGACAACGACATCCCAGACCTTCGCCTTTGTTATGGGCTGTGCCACTAAAGCCACTGACTTGTTGCCTGGAAATTTCTCCAGCTTGCAGTATATTATATTGATGGACATAAGTCTTCATGTGTGAATTTTATTTATTTATTTTTTTAAGACCAACTGTTTTTTTAAGGCCACTTGTAACATGTTTTAAATTGTCATATGTATCGTCTGGTGGACACTTTGTTTGGCTTAGTTTTAATAGCACAATGTTTGGAATGATTCTCATGTGGTAATTTTTGAGTGTTCTGCTGCTGCAATGTTAACAAAGAATCGGAATCTACAGTGCCTAGTTTACACAGTTTTGTGTTTTAAAGTAACTGATCTACTAAAATTGTTGTTTTATGTGTCTGTAATGGTTGGATAAAATGTTTGACAGCTGCACCCATTTCAAAACAGTTTTAAAAAGAAATAAAACTCATTAAATTGATGTTTACAGTTGCATTTTTTTGTGTTTTTCTAACTGTATTACAGAAAAGCAATAATAATTTTACATTCTTCTGTGATTATTTATTATTATTGGTAAATATAAAGGTAGCAAGGCAATAAGACAAAAAATAACCCAATGATTAGGTTATGTTTAACCCAGCAACACAGTTAACCTGACCCACTGGTTGGGTCAAATAAACAACCCAGCATTCTGGGTCAAATGGTTAAACCCAGCACTTGGGTCAAAACTGTTACGTGGTTGCTGGTGCTGGATGGAAGACAGGATACGACGTACGACACAAATCTTATTTTAATCACTTCCAAGAGGAACTGGCAGGAACACAGAGCGATAATCCACACACAGAGAAACACAAATCAACAATAAAGACCGACAAGGGGAGTGAGGAACAAAGAACACTATATACACAGAAACAGGGGAGTGGCTACAAACGAGATAACAAGGGGAAGTCCAAATATGGGTAAGACTAAACCAAAAAGACGAAACCAAGAGGGGGAGCAAACGGAACAAACCAAAAGAACAAGAAACACTGGGGGAAAAACACTAGGAGACATGTAACATTACCCCCCCCTCCCGGTAGGTGCGTCCCGCACCGTAACAATACAACTGGGGAGGGAGGGTGGGCGCCCTGGAGGCTGATACGGGACAGGAACATAGTAGCCAAGGAAAGCCTCCAGGGCGGATCAGGGAGCCATGGCGGATCAGGGAGCTCAGGAGGCCATGGCTGAACAGACAGTTCATGGAGGCCATGGCGGATCGGGGAGTTCAGGGAGCCATGGCTTCAGGAGGGCCATGGCGGGTCTGGGAGGCTCAGGAGGCCATGGCCGGGCAGATAGTCCAGGAGGCCATGGTGGATCTGGGGGCTCAGGAGGCCATGGCTGGGTAAACAGTTCAGGTGGCCATGGCGGGTCTGGGGGCTCAGGAGGCCATGGCCGGCAGATAGTCCAGGAGGCCATGGTGGATCTGGGGCTCCAGGAGGCATGCCGGAGGTAAGCATTCAGGTAATATGGCCCGGGTCTGGGGAGCTCAGGAGGCCGCTGGGTAAACAGGAAGCCATGGCCGGGGCTAAACAGTCCAGGAGGCCATGGCTGAACAGGGGAGTAGCCCCCCCCCAAAATTTTCTTGGGGGAATTTACAGTACTGCCAGCCCTAGGGAGCGCTGGATGAAGCGCCGGCTCAGGAGGGCGCGCTGAAGGAGGAGCCGACTCAGGAGGGCTAGCTGGACAGAGCTCCGGCTCTGGAGGGCGAGCTGGGCAGAGCTCCGGCTCTGGAGGGCGAGCTGGGCTTTGTCTTGGCTCATGAGACGCACCAGGAACTTGACTTGACTCAGGAGATGTAGCCGTGACGTGACTTGACTCAGCCGTGACGTGACTTGACTCAGCCGTGACGTGACGTGACGTGACGTGACTTGACTCAGGAACCACAGCGGTTATGAGACTTGACTCAGGAATGCCCGCAACAACTTGGCTTGACTCATGGGGAACCGCTGTGACTTTACTTGATTCAGGAACGACAGCTTTGGCTTGACTTGATTCAGCCGCTTGACTTGACTCAGTAGCTGCAGCTGCAACTTGACGTGACTCAGAAACTTGACTTGCCTCGGGAAACGCAGCTGCAATTTGACTTGATTCAGTAGCTGCAACTTGACTTGACTCGGGGAACACAGCTACAACTTGACTTGACTCAGGAAGGTTGGGTGGAACCAGCGGAGGGTTAGGAAGGCTGGGCGGAACCAGCGGAGGCTCAGGAAGGCTGGGTGGAACCAGCGGAGGCTCAGGAAGGCTGGACGGAACCAGCGGAGGCTCAGGAAGGCTGGACGGAACCAGCGGAGGCTCAGGAAGGCTGGACGGAACCAGCGGAGGCTTAGGAGAATCAGGGGAGATAATAGGAGCCGTGAACTCCAGTGGGATTGCCCTGTCCATAATGTTCATTCCAGCTATCATGATTGGGGACTCAGGCTTGGCGGCCATCTTGGCTGGGGACTCAGGCTTGGCGGCCATCTTGGCCGGGGACTCAGGAACGGAGGCCATCTTGGCCGGGGACTCAGGAACGGAGGCCATCTTACGTGCAGATTCTGGCGTGGCGGCCATTTTGCGAGCAGACTCTGGCGTGGCGGCCATCTTGCGTGCAGGCTCTGGCGTGGCGGCCATCTTGCGAGCAGGCTCTGGCGTGGCGGCCATCTTGCGAGCAGACGCTGGCGTGGCGGCCATCTTGCGAGCAGACGCTGGCGTGGCGGCTGCCATCTTGCGTGCAGGCTTTGGCGTGGCGGCGGCCTGAGGTGCTGGGCTGAGGACCATCGTGGAACTAAGGTAGACTTGGGGACACGCAGGAGACAAGGAGGGTGTGAGGTCGCTGGAGTGATATGCGGAGGGCTTTGGCTGTTGGTGAGATGGGGCGACGGCATGTTTCCAGATGGGAGGAGGATTACCATCCTCCACCATGACTTGGAACGAGGAACCACATAAATCAAGAACAAAATTTATAAAATCTGCTACAGGACGGTAGCAATCATCAGGACTAATCAGTTGAAAAACTATCATCTTTGAGTCCCATCTGGAAACATGCGTTAACCATCTTGTCACTCCATCTCACCAGATGGTAAATGCTCAAAAACTCCTCCACATATTCCTCCAGCGAACGCTCACCTTGTTGCAGGTCCAGGAGGAGGTCATCAGCCCAGGTCATCCTCTGTTTATGGTCGGTCTTTTCTGTTACGTGGTTGCTGGTGCTGGATGGAAGACAGGATACGACGTACGACACAAATCTTATTTTAATCACTTCCAAGAGGAACTGGCAGGAACACAGAGCGATAATCCACACACGGAGAAACACAAATCAACAATAAAGACCGACAAGGGGAGTGAGGAACAAAGAACACTATATACACAGAAACAGGGGAGTGGCTACAAACGAGATAACAAGGGGAAGTCCAAATATGGGTAAGACTAAACCAAAAAGACGAAACCAAGAGGGGGAGCAAACGGAACAAACCAAAAGAACAAGAAACACTGGGGGAAAAACACTAGGAGACATGTAACAAAAACAAACTAACGCGTGTTCTGTCCCATAGTTACCCAGCGGCTGGGTTAAGGTTGGGTTATTTTTTAACCCAGCACTTTTTAGAGTGTAGGTTTATCCCTCACAGCCTCATTTTCATCCAATAAAAAAAAAAAAGTCATATAAAACCCAAAACACACACAGCCACAATTAGAAATAAAATGGTGCATTTTCTGCTCCTAAGGTCCCATTCACCATGATACTCCTACTCCTTTACCCCCACCTTTGAATTTATACATTTACTATATCAATGAATATAGTAAACGCCCTATAATTTATCACATTCTAAAACCACTCTGAAATATGTCACAAGACATAAGTCAGCCGTAACTTCTGTTACATGACTTTAAGTTTAAGCAGAGCATGGACACTAATTATGAGATGTTGTGAAATCAAAAATCAAAATGGGAAGATCCACTAGAGGTTTGCTTTTCTTTGCTTTTCAATTGACATTCCATTTTACTAGTTGTAAAGGTTAAAAACAGGGGTGCCCAAACTCGGTCCTGGTCCTTGGTTTAGCTCTAACTTGCCTCAACACATCTGCCAGGGGGTTTCTAGTATGCCTAGTAAGAGCTTGATTAGCTGGTTCACGTGTGTCTAATTGGGGCTGGAGCTAAACTCTGTAGGACACCGGCCCTCCAGGACCGAGTTTGGGAACCTTTGGGTTAAAACAATGTTAAGATACTGACAAACAGTAGTGTTTACTTGGACTCGGACTCGACTCGGACCCGGCCCTTTGGGACTCAAGTCCGACTCGGCCTTGTCTAGGACTGGTTAAAGGCTCGGACTCCACCTAGGTGGATTTGTAACCATATATATATATATATATATATATATATATATATATGTAGGCTACTGCATTTTTGCAGAACTGAGAAATGACTGCCTAGAGATATAGTCTTGTGTCAGGAGACCATGAAACTACTATAGTACTGTATACTGTAATGAAATTTGGCCAAATGTGCAGAGGATGCTAAATTATCATTATTATTATTAGTATTATTTTTTTTTTTCCGGACTGTATTGTGGCATATCAAGTTCATATACAATTCTTTGGTATTTGAACTTTAGTGCTTTTTATCTACTGCAAGATTACTTTACAGTGCTAAAATGAAAATCATTTTTTCCCAAAAGTTAATTGCTGATTTATACACCTGTATCTGTTTTTTGTAATAGTGTTATTGATCTCATGAGTGTTCACTGGCAGGAAAGTCATCTGTGTATTTAAATTGTTGATGTATATTTAAAACTTGTAGTTTTTTATGTGGTGCCATGATGGATATTTAAATGTTTTTTATTTTTTTTTTATTTTAAACAGTATAGATGATTACCTAATGATAATGCAATATTTGTGAACACAGCTGTGTATGTCGGACTATAAATCCCCTAAATCTGTGCATGGGGGCTTGCTTTGGTGTTGCCACCCCTCATAGACCCCATGCCACTCCTTTGCCACCCTAAAAATTATTTTCTAGATCTGCCCCTGGATATAACCGTACAAACATATTAAATGTACCTATTTGACGCCAAAGCCCTGACACTTTTTTAAAGTTATTTTGTATGAACAGAATTATTATTATTATTATTATTAATTTATTTTATTTATTTTTTTTTTGACAGAAAAGTTAATGTTTATTAATATAAAATGTATCTGACGCCAATCCCATGAGATCGCTGACAAGTATGATGTAACCGTACAAAAATATTAAATGTATTTATTTGAGACCAAAGCCCTGACACTTTTTTCAAATAATAGTTTGAAAAATTAGTTAGGAGTCTTAGACCTTTCAAACGATATACAGTTTTGTCATGATTAGATTAGGGTCTATTTTATAATATGGTGAAGTAAACAGGGACGGGTGACAGTTTAATAAAAGTATTTTTGTATTTTGAGAAATTTATTTTGTTTAATTTTTTTTATCATACATTTGAATCTTTGTGTCGGTCTCTACTTACGGTGTTATGGTTGTGTTAGGGGGGCGGGGTTTGATCGCTGCATCCCGTAACTTCATTTTGAGTTCGGCAGCAAGGAGAGAGGATGTGTTTTTACGGAACAGTGTAAGATGTTTGACTCTTTTTCTTTTCTTTTACTTTAACTCTTGTATCCTTGTACCTTTTAAAAAGTGCAACATTTTTGACAACTACCGTATGCTATTTTACAAGATGTGTCTTTTTTTGTTTTGTTTTGTTTTAGATCAGCGTAAGATGTTCGACACTTTTTATTTTCTAACTTGTAACAAACACTACCTTTTTAAAATTGTAATGCTAGACTACAAAATAGATTTAGTATCTTATATAACATAGAAGTATCTTATGCTGTTGCTTAATGATGGCATCTGATACTTTTTTGTTTTAGATCAGCGTAAGATGCTCAACTCAAAAAAAAAAAAACTCATAAACATTACATAAAAAGTGTAATGTTACAAGATTTTGACAACTATTGTATGCTTTTGTTTTACACAGACGTGTCTGACTGCTTTTTGTTACTGCTTAACGATCGGGTTTGATGCATTTTTTTTTTAAATATATCACCAAAATTGTTGAACAATATATAAATGCTGCTCTTGACTTGTTTTACTGTTTTTGGGAAAACAGTCGTCACAGTGTTTCTATTGTATGTGAAAAACTTTAATAAAAACTACTCCTTGATCCCGTTTTACCAACCGTACATTGTTTCACAATTTAAAGTTTAAAGCACATAGTTTTGAACCGTTTTCAATGGCCCGCTTCACAAAAACACTTTCCCAAACAATAAGATAACAGTCATAAATTCCTTTGAATTACTGAGGTGAATAAACAGATATACAAACACATGTCCAGTTCGGGTGAATGAGGGGGAATTTTTATCAAATTTTGACATACCATGCCCTATCATCTCTCTCAATTTTCAAATCCTAAAAAATGTGACCCTTTTGACTGGTTTTGTGGTTTCGGGTCACATATAGAAAGACGTTCACTATGCTTTTTTCTCTTTCTCTCTAAAATTAAAAAAAAAAAGTGCATTGAATTTCAAAATAAAGATGATCAGGTGACTTTCAGATAATAAATGCACAAATAGACTCGCTTTCACAATTACAAAAAAAAAAAAATAATAATAATAATAATAAAATAAAATAAAATAATAAATAAATAAAAAATTGTAATCGATATCCAGTAGTTTGATTTGTTATACAGTAATGACTAAAAACTTTCCAAAAATGTTCCACACAAATGAGGGAAACATATTTGCCCATAAAAAAAAAAAATCAGAGGAGAAGAAACATTAACAAAGAGAGATCTAACTGATTAGTTCCTGCACTTTTCATTAATTAAATCAAATTGATCTAAAAACAAATATTTGGAGACCTTCCTTCCTACAGTCTTACACCAAGTGCCCTGATTTCTGAGCAGAGAAAGTATTTTGACAGAGTCAGAGTTTATGACAATACAATATTATAGAGCTGAAATATGGCACTTACATTTAAAACAGAGCTCATTAATTCAACCATTATTCAACAGCTGGCCGTCCCAAACCAATGCCTAAAAAAATGTATTTGTTTGTATGACATTTATTCCAAATAAAAAGGAAAATAAAACAACACAAAATCAGATCATTTGAGAGTATTTTGTTATCAAAAATGCATCTAAGAAAAAGAAAACAGACACCACCAAGATGTTTAAATAAATGGTTAGAGAAAATACTCCACATGGAACTACTACTTTTAATGAACTGTTTTAATCCATTTATTTTAAAAGTGCTTTTTGCACTGTTGAGAATGGCATGAAATTGAAGAGAAACAAATGATCTTGACAAAGTTTTACTCCACGGTGTGTGACCTCCTCCTTAACAAGGGATTCCTTCAATGTCCTCAAAGTTAACACTCTTCAGTAGAAATCACTCACATTTGCTAATATTAAGATTGAGACCAGATATCTCAGATTTTTTTTTTTATTGTGTAGTCATTGGCCAATTAACATTTTTTTTTTGTTCATTTCCAAGAACAGTGATACCTTGAAAGAAATTCATATTTACATAACAACAATGAACCTGTGTGACGAGCAGATGAGCAGCGGTGAGACTGAACAGTCTTGTCTAAAGACCCTAGAAAGAAAAAAATCTACTGGAATTGATGAATCATTTTACTGGAGCTGCTACACTCTGTGTTCAGGGTTGGAATTGTCTTTCTAAAAACTCCCTCGACATGACAGACACACTTTCAAATACTTCACACTACACTTCAGACATTAAACATCTGAATATTATCCAATTTAAATGTTACTTTAATATTATGACCAAAACTATATTTGCTCATTCTTCAAAAATTGTCCTCATTTGTAAAACTAAAAGTAAAAATGTAGGAAAACTTGATGACAAACAAAAACTTTTATTTTAAAATCTTAAAAAGACACTAAATTACCATCATAGAATAATAGTGACCAGAAATCACCATTACATTTACTCTAAAAATATATTTGTAATTTTATAATAATAATATATAATATTAAATAGAATGACAATGTGTATAAAATGTAAGAGAGATCATGAACATTTAAGAAACATGGAAATTTCACATTGTAGATTTGCTTTAGATCTTTTGAAACATTAAAGTGCTGCACTTGACAAACACATTTAAACATCTAAATCATTATGGATGATTTTAATACAAATATTATTCAACTGAAGAGCCAGACAGACTCATCTGAGCTTCTTCCTGTTCCAGCTATAAATTATACAACACGATCACTTGAAGACTAAAGCAAAATTAATCATTCAATATCACATGTTTCTAACACACATGCTGCATTATTTGATTGTAAAGTCTGAGTCTCTTCACCTGTATGGATCACATTCACACATTTATCAAACATTTCTTTCTCCTCATAGACACAGTAGTGAAGCTCTTCTGTGGATCCTCACCTGATGTTTACTGCTCCTCTCAAGACCACTTCAAATTATGATATATAGCATTTATCAGCTTTTGGTGATTAAACTCCAGGTATTTCTAGTGATTGAACTCTATCAGGGACTTCAGGTGATGGATCTGTATCTACACTGTAAGGTGGAACAGAAGAGAAGATAATCAGAGCTCAGTGGAACAAACTACAAAAAAGTACAACCCTAATTCTGGAAAAGTTGGGACATTTTGTAAAATGATCAAATCTGTGATTTGTTTATTCTATTTATCTTTTATTTAATTGGCAAAAGTACAAAGAAAAGATTTCCAAAGTTTTCACTGACCAACTTAAATGTAGTTTGTAAATATAAGCATTTATTTATTTAGAACATATTTATTCATTTATTTATTTGAAGTATGCAGCACACTCAAAAAAGTTGTGACAGAGGCAAAATAAAAGTGAAACGGTTATAGAATAACCAAATAAACTGCTTTGAAACACAGCAAGCAGATGAATTGGTAATAGGTGAGGGAATCATGTTTGGCTATAAATGGAGCTTCTCAGTCTTCGCGAGCAAAGCTGGATCATGGCTCAACATTTGTTTATATTAACAAGATAAAATTAAGTTGGCCAGTGAAAACACTGGATTTTTGTCTTTGTACTTAAGTCAATTAAATATATGCTAAAGAGAACAAATGACATATTCTTGATTTTATGGCATTTCATAAAACGCCCCAACTTTTAATTGGGGTTGTAGAAAGATGGGAAACATATGCTCCTCATTTTCAAAATAGTGACTATTTTAGTGTTGTCCTGATTTATATATTTGTTATAGTCAGTTAAATTTCAAATCTTGCTTTTTTTTTTTTTGTCAGTGTGTTGTGTCAGCTATACTAATAAGAAGAAATGTTTCTTAAGCAACAATCAGCATAATTTCTGAAAGATCATGTGACACCGAAAGCTGTAGTAATGCACTGTAGATCAGCATGAAAAGAAAACACATTTTAAAATATATTCAAATAAAAACCTTTTTTTTTTTTTCAAATGATAGATTTACTGTTTTTACTGTTTATAAAACAAACAAATGCAACCTTTTTTATGAATCCATTAACAAATCACACTGACCTTTTTTAATGGTAGTGTATATTATAGGCTATATTTTATTTATAATATACAGACCCGTTTTGAAAGCATGTATCTTAACCCCCAAAAAACAGCCCTACATAATTTTATTTATTTAATATTTATTTTTTTAATGTCATTGAATGCCACATGACATTCATCACATTTTTTATTTATCATTTGAAATGTCATTATCATTAGAAGCAAAAAAAGGAGCAAAAAAGCCACGTGGATATAAATTAGGCTATACTTGTGAGCTTTGAATAAACTCTTTAGAAATACGGCATTCAAACCACCCAACAAAAAGCTTTAATATTATTTTTTCTAAACAAGAAAAAACAATTTGCTTTATCGTGTCTAAATGCTTGCTATTGTTTTGACGCAGCCAAGTCAAGCAAAAGTACTTAAGTCGTTGCTAAGGAAATGATACACCATCTAGTCTAGGAGCGGGAGATTTGGTGTAAACTAGCAGCGAACAGCACTACTACACTGACCACGAACAGCGCGACACGTGTGTTAAAGCACATAGATCCCGTTATAATCAGTCGTTCAGTAACAACTGAGCGCGAGCGCTACAGTAAACGGATGCAGCGTTCTATTTCTGCCTGCGGGATTTAACGCGCGCGCTACCGACAAGTTGAGAAATATATACAGAAAGTGAGCTTTGATGTATCCAGTGTAGAGACAGCGTTAGGGTGTGGCAGACCATTTTCTTTTGCAAGTTTCAGCTCATATATTTTTAGTATAAACTCGTCTTGACCAAACGCCCCAACAACAGCTCAGCGCCAGTTTCAATATTGCTTCCAGCGCCCGATGCACGAACGCCCGTTGAGAAACACTAATGTAAGTGAACCACAGCTCTGCACATTTTGTATGTATCTCAGATGTCTGTTCTATTCAAAAGTAAGTGCCCTGCGAACTTGAAATATTCCGCCCTGATTATTACAGTTCGAAGACTGTAATCGTATATGTCCCATTCAACAAGCATTACAGTGTGCAAGACATGAATTTAAATTGCACTTATTTACAATTATATCATGCTTCTCTAGTAAGTTTAGTCTGTGTGTAAAGACACAGGTGGTGGCGTAGCGCAAATCCATGAATGAATATTACTAAGTATTCGCTGATCAATTTAATCATGTCGTCCTAATTTTATTAAGGGATGAAGTGAAATAAGTTTGACTGGACTTAAATTGAACAAATACACTATTTCTTACAAAGAGCTGCTGAACGTATCTCAGATTAAATTACATTTCCAAACGTGTTATTCATAGCGTGAGCACTCACAAATTCATGTGGATCGGAATTTATGAATCTGTAATAAATACATAGAAACGACAAAGGCAGATTTTGAAGTTGTTTATTTTCATTGAGCTGCTTTCGCCATTGTGTTCTTTTAAGCTGAAAAGCATAAAATTGCGCTTTATTTTAGATCCGTTCTCCACTCCGGTCATGACAGCAGATATGACAGTTCATGTCACAGCAAGCGTTCTCCAATCTAATGTGTTTTTAAATGTACAATATAAATTTTAACATCTACCTCCACTATTACCCAGTCTAGACTGTATTGCCCGTGTCCGAAAGTCCCAGAATGCCGTGCGTTGCTGACGTCACATTCCCATTCTCTATATGAGAGGAATCCGAGAGATTTGTGCTGGCACGAATTGTCTAATACAGTAATGCACTCTTGGCATTTTCCATTAAAATAGCCCCAAAAAACGGCTTCAAATGAACTATGAAAACGAGAATAAACTCGTAAAAGCTGCAATGCATTTCTTATTGCTTAAAATGAACGGAGACTATCTCGTGTTTTTCCGTGGGTGCTCGATTATTTCCGTGGGGATCGGCGCCTATGCCATTAGCACGTACCCTTTCAAAACAACCGCCGTCTTTTCACACAAAGAGAAACTACTACGTCGTTCTCAAATGAGACTGTTACTTCAAACTTATGCGGTGCAGTATTTATTTATCATCAGTTGTTTAAACTGCGGTAACTGAATGCGGTTTTAATGATAATTGAAATATGAAACGGTTATACTAACCGTGGGGAATTGTAATCTTGATTTATTGTCAAACCAGTAATCGTTACATCCGTACCCTGGTGAAAAAAACAGCATATGCTGGTAGGCATGGATCGCGGAACGTACCAAAAGAAGGAGGGGCCCGGGAAGGTGTGGGTGTGTGTGGGGGGTGGGGGTCTATAAAGTCTGTAAGATTATACATTGGACATGCTAGTCTACATTTTAATATTAAAAACAACACTATATAGTTATTAGTTGAAAATGTTTTATTTAAATTTATAAATGAGTCCATTTATAAATGTCTAAAAATGTTATAAATGAGTCCGGGCTTCGGGACAATTTTCACGTCATAGTTTAGACTGGGGCCGGGCTTCGGGCCTGTTTTAGGCTTCTCCTTACTTTTTTTATACATACACCAATTATAGTGATGAAAAAAATTCCGCGCTGGTGGAAACAACACCAGACTTTCGCTTTTACTTTCGAGACCGACTCGGAAAGTGTTTAGTGTCTGCACCAGCAGCAGCAAATCAGCGCAGCTGGAAGATCCGCGTTCAAGCGCAGGCAGTTGGCTGAAACTTGCCACAAAGCACCGGCAAAAGTAATAATGTCGGGGGAAATAGTAAGAAGATATTTGAATTATTTATTAATGAACTAATGTTTTCTGAGTTTTAGTTGTTTTATTTCGTTAAGTAATAATTTCAAGTTTTCTATAGATATGTGTCATGTCTGTGAGGTTTGTATTCGCTGAGTTTCGTTTCATTTTTGTGTAGCGCTCCTATTGAGGCATTAGAAAGTGCTTCATGTGTGCTTTCTTTATTTAATAAAAGCACCGTTTGCAACGTTTTGTGGATATTGTGAGTGCACACAAATAAAACTAGACCCTTAATAGTTCTGAATGATGTATTACTTATACCTTTATGAGCAAAAATGACGGGATATTTACTGAAAAAAATGCAGGTTATCGCGCTGGCGCCTCCATGTCCTGCAAAGCGGTTTTAGCTTCCCCTCTCCGCATAAACGATTGGATATGCGCCTAAAAGCATACATTTATCTAAGTTTAACGTGGAAACTAACATTGTTTTATACTTGAACTCTTTTAGGCCTTTATCTATAGATTTTATTTTAAACAAGTCGTGATGATTTGAGAAGGCAAATTTTATCAAACAGACTGTGTCTGGTTGATCAATGTGTCAGATCAGTCATCTGCTGACCGCTTGGTCGTTACTTGAAAAAACAAAAACTTAGCTTATATATAATGAACAAAAATGCTCCAAACGTTTTTCTACATTAACTTAACAAAAGAATGAAACGAAATAAAATCACTTTGCCATTACATACAAATCTGAATTTTTGGAGAAGGGGGAAAAAAGTCGGACTCGGGCGGATAATTCTGATAAGCTGTCGGACAAGGACCGGGCTAGGGCATATATATGAGGCCCGTGCAGGGATTTAATAAACATTTATCCCAATACTTTAGTTATTATTTAATGTTTGCAACACAGAAATGTAACATATACCGTGTATCCTGCTCGTGAAGCTTGTTCAAACAAAGCTTAACTTACATGAGCAGAGCTCTCTCTGGATCAGCGGTTGCGCGAAAGCAGGTTTAAATATTCCGATGTGATTGCGATTTCAAAGGTTTTATAGGCATGGCGAAATCATCATCATATAGCAGTAAGATTACGTGTGTTTGAATCGAGATCGCGACCTTTTAATTATAATATGAATCCATATGAATCTATAGCCTATGTTTTTTTTTATGTCCAGACCTCAAAAGTTACCCCGGTTCCGCGATCCATGCTGGTAGGTATGTTTTGATGCTGGTTCTTGCTGGTCCTTTGCTGATTTATGCTGGTCATGTTGCTGGTCAAGGACCAGCATAAACCAGCAAGGGACCAGCTTAAACCAGCATCAAAACATACCTACCAGCATATGCTGTTTTTTTTTTCACCAGGGTAATCACATCCTGATTAAACCTTACATAAGTAATGTGACGTGTTGCTTGTCAAAATAAAAACACAAGAGACAGAGACATTGATCATGTGATGCTGGACGGCTGTGAGCTAAAGCTGGAATCTGCACTGATTTTACCAGCGTTTTCCTACAATCTGACCAAATCTATTTCAAACTGTAATGATTCACTATTACTTATGTCATTAATAAAGCAGGTGTTGTTGTATAAAGCTCTGACAGTGTGCTTTTGTTCTCTTTCCTCCTTTGTGTTGAACATTTTTATCAACTTTACATTTCATTCTGACACAAACTCTTTGTAATAAAGCCTAATAATAATTTCAATAACTTTTTTCACAAATATTTAAAAATATATATTTGTTCACATATTAGAGGTAAATAAATCTCTTTAATATCAGAAAGTGAAGTTTACTCACCTCAGTTCACAGTTTGAGTCTCGTAGCACATCAATGAGCTGCTGCTTTGAGTCTCCAATCTTATTGTTACTCAGATGAAGCTCTTTTAGAAACTGCAGTGCTTTTGTGTTTGTCAAAGACTGAGTTAAAGAAGAAACATCTGTAATTCCACAGTGATGAAGACTAGAAAGAGACAAACAGAGGAAGATCATCTTACAAACAAATCATTAAAGTGTAAAGTGTTTTGGTTTAAACTGTTGAAGTTATTTTCATCATTTTGATTCTTGTATGTGAATGTTACTGACCTCAATCTCTCCAGTTTACAGTGTGAATCCTTCAGTACGTCACATAAGTGATTCACTCCTGTGTTTTTTATTTGCTTCCAGCTCAGGTCCAGTTCTCTCAGGTGTGATGGGTTTGATTTCAGAGCTGAAGTCAGGATGAGACACTGTTCCTCTGTAATACTGCAATCAAACAGACTGAAAACAGAAAGAGAAAAGACAATGAATCAGACAAGTGTCAAGTTCATGTGAGTAAATTCATCATGTGTTAAACCATACAGTGTAATAATTAAAACATTGCCAAAAACATTATATGACCATAAACAAGAACAGAAAAAAAAGTTTAACAAAGTAGATTAAGATCTAGGATCAACTATAGAACTACTTAAAATAACCTTAAAATGTGAACATTTAGTTTAAAATTCTGTTTCTGAATTACAATTTACCTAAAGACATTTTAAGAGCATTTTATTATCAATAAACACTTTGTAACTGTTAAACTTAATTGTACAGTATGTCTGAGTGAATAGAAAAAAAAAAGAAAAAAAAAATACGTATGACAGGATTTAATTTGGTCCATTAACAATGGAAGATCAGAAGGTCACACAAATTATAAATACATTATGTACTTGGATAAATCATTTAATTACTGCAATATTCCATTTAAAAAAGTAACCGTCAACTTTAATTTCATGGTGACTACATGAAAGTAAACGGTGAACTTTAATCCCACTGTCACTGCTGTACAGTATAATGATACTAACTCTAGTTTCTCCAGCTTGAATTGTGTGTTCATCAGTAGATCACTGAGGTTTTTCACTCCAGAGTCTCCTAGTTTATTCCTGCTCAGGTTCAGTTCTCTCAGGTGTGATGGGTTTGATTTCAGAGCTGAAGTCATGATGAGACACTGTTCCTCTGCAATACTGCATAAACACAGACTGAAATCAGAAAAAGAAAAGACAATGAATCAGACATGTTGTTCATGTGTGAGTTAAATTAATCATGAGTAAACACCATACAGTGCAATAAATAAAATGTTGCTAAAACCTGAAAACAAAATAAGTAAATAAATAATCATATAACTATAAACTAAAACAAAAACAAAACTAGGATTTGTGGATACTAATTACATTTCAAGTCTGGAGTATCTTTAGTCAGAACAAAAAAAAAAAAAAGGTTTGTGATTTGTAATGTAATTGAGATACAGGATCAACTATAGAATCACTTTAAAATAACATTAATGTAAATGTAAAAATGGAGTTTAAATGTAACAAATCAAGAAAATTCTGTTCATAAATCAAAATTTACTTCAAGACATTTTAAGATTGTAGTTTACAGTCAAATACAACATTTTGTGATCATATTTTGTTCTTATTGTGATGCATGTCAACTTTTGAGTGAAACAACTTTTCTGAACAAGAAAAAATGCAGGTTAGGAATTCATTTTTGATGAGAAGCTGGATAATTGTTGTTTGTTATTGCTGTGATCTCATGTGACTGACAGGTTTAACACCCTCACGCCATCAGACCAGAGAAGAAATGTTTTTGTGAGGAGAAAGTTATTTTCATTAAAGATCACAAGGGTACATTCAGTTTTGGAAATAAATTATGTACCTGGATAAATAAATTATAACAAGCACAACAATATTGTCAGAAATCTTTAATCTCACTGTCACTGCTGTACAGTATAATGATACTAACTCTAGTTTCTCCAGCTTGAATTGTGTGTTCATCAGTAGATCACTGAGGTTTTTCACTCCAGAATCTCTTAGTTTATTCCCTCTCAGGTTCAGTTCTCTCAGGTGTGATGGGTTTGATTTCAGAGCCGAAGTCACAGCAGAACAACCTTCATCTGTCATTTCACAGTAGCTTAACCTGCAATGAGAGAAAGAGAGAAGATAGAAGCAAAGGGTTTAATAAAGTAAAAATGTCTTCATAAAATGAAACAGAGGAAGAGTGTCTAAGTACCTTTGGATCATTTTTCACAATTTGGTCTTCAAAACAAAACAAAACAAAACAAAACAAAACAAAAATAATTAAAATAAAATAATAATAAGTTATTCATTTAATAAAATAATTTACACTTCTCATGGTTTATGTAAAACTTGCCCTGATAGAAATACAAAGACATTGTAATTCCCAAAAATGAAATGTTTGTGTATTTTTGGTATTATTAAGTGAAATTATTGGATATTGGGTTGGGTATTTGAGCTGCTGTATGGGCAATAAGTGAAGTGGACAGAAACACTTAATACAACTTTCAGATGTTTAGATCACACAACAACTTACTTTGCAAGTCTCCATTACACAAAAATATACAGTATAGAATATAGACAGATTAACTATACAAAAATATATGAACATACACAAAAATACAAATATATATTGTGTAACAAACAAGGTAACAGTCAGTGATGGTAATGGGAAGTTCGTTTTTAAAGGGTCATGAAACCCCAGACTACTTTTTTTCTGAGATTTTAGCAGAGGTGTTTGTGTTTCACATCATAGAAGACAATGTTAGCATCTGTTAATTGTTGGAGAAAAGTGGTTCATTTTGAGCTTTTTGTCTTCCAGGTTTAAAATCTACATCATGTTGACGTCACAGTTTGTGACACAGTTGTGATCGTCATAGTTTGTGACGTGGTAAAGGACTATAGTGCTTCAATGACACGTCTGTGTCTCATAATTATTCATGAGACTGTGTGTTCTTATCCAATCAGAAGATGCTTTGCTTAATTATTCACAACAGCATGTGTGACAGACGCTTCAGACTGTAAGATTGTGTACATTAACTGTGAGAAACGTTCATGGATCGAAGGAGAATGTTTGTTTTTGCTTTGGAAGAGTTTGGCACAAATGTGATTCATTCAGTGAGTGTAACCGGTTTCACAGCTCCTTGATGCAACCCATCAAAAGACTTCTAAACATAATTAATAAATTATAAAAGTCATTAGAAATGCAATTTCTGTCCTTGATTTCATACTCGTGTACATCTCCCAGACAGCAGAAGTGTGAAGAGGCTGTGTTGTGGATGTGTATTGTCCCTGATGATGTTGTGGGTCCTCATGATGACCCTAGTGCTGTAAATATCCTGAAGTGATAGGAAGGTTACTCCACAAATGAACTGTGCACTTTTTAACAGTGTTGGTCAAGCTACTTGGAAAATGTAGTGAGCTAAGCTAACAGTTACTCTTCATTAAATGAAGCTACACTACACTGAAGATATCCTCCTGGGAAATATAGCAAGCTATGCTACAGTAACATGGCAAAAATTATATTGTAATTTTTGATAATAAAATTGTAATTTTTATATTGAACCAACATTTCAAGTCAATGCTCTCAGTATCAGTATCATGTACAGGGCTGGATTTAACTCATATTGTGACATAAACCTCCTATGACCTAAACTGCTACTTTTTCAGAAATTAAAAAAACAAACAAACAAACAAACAAAAAAACACTGTATTTTAATAAATAATAAACACTGTGTCAAAGCTGGTTTGTGGCTTCATTGTATACAGATACATTTATATGTGGGAGGAATAAAGAGGTTTGATTGACACTTTGAGGAGCCAATGGAGTTACGAGGTTTAGTGGCGTCACTTACTGATCCAGGATCAGTGATCCTTAGCAGTTATTTTTCTGATTTGAGCTTGAGACTCAGAAATGCTTTGGAAAATGTAGCTTTTGTTGATGCTACTGTGTTACTTGATCAAAAAAAGAGCTTTACTGAAAAGCTTTTTGATTGAAAAACATTGACACTAACACCATGCTATTGAGAAATGTAATTAACACTGCTTTTTAATCATGTGCTGGAGAGCTTTCCTGTCCTGAACTGTACAACTTTCACACCACTTTCACCTGTACATCTGTAAAAGTTGCTGAGGATTTCACTTCCCATGCCAAACTTCCTCAGCCTTCTTAAGAAATACAGTCACTGCTGGAACTTCCTTACAAGCTGCTGAGTGTCACAAGACCAACACTCTTAAAAATAAAGGTGCTTCATGATGCCATAGAAGAACCTTTTTTGTCTGAATGGTTCCATAAAGAACCTTTAACATCTGAAGAACCTTTCTGGTTTGTTTAGTTGGTGACACTTAATTTCCAGTGATATCGTTGACTTGATTGCACAGATACTATCTGAACTGAGCTGAGCTGGATGATGACATCACTGGATTCAATGATGAACTTTAACTGAAAATTGAGTGTTTTCTGTTGTTCTTCTGCATTATTGGCACTATTTTTCTATTTAATACTGTAAAGCTGCGTTGACACAATCTGTATTGTTAGAAGTGCTATAGAAATAAAGGTGACTTGACTGTTTCACAAGAGGTTCTTTGTGGCGACAGAAGATTCTTCAGATTATGAAAAGGTAAGAAAGAGATTGTTCTTTAAAGAAACTTTGACTCTGCAGTGTCAGTTCAAGACCACAGTAACTGGGGGGAACAGGCTGAGGCCACTTGTGCTTTTAGGGGACACACTTTTAAAATGAATCTTAAGCTACTTTAATACAGTATTATTCATTCAGTCATTTTTCACCATGTCATGCATCACTGCGATCTCTAGAATAAGCTGTAACCATTTAAACATAGCAAAGTAGCCGAATAGGAAATCTATGAACTATGCAGGAAGGTTTATGTGCGCGATGAATTTTTAGGATAACAAATACAAAAAACATAAATAAATAAAATAATATATTAAAAATCAATGTTCAAATGTCAGACTTTTGGACCTTTTTTTTTCTTCTTGTTTTACCCCCATCTTTGTTCCTGAGTTTCCTTATTTGGTCATTTTCCTGTTCTTGTTTAGTTTGATTGCTTTATCCTATGCATCTGTGTTCCTAATTACCCCTTGTCAGAGATTTTCTTGGTATAGGGAGATGAGAGGGTCTGTATTAGTTAGTATTGGACAAAGTGTAACGGCTAACTTGGATCACGTGTCCCTTAATAACCAATCACATTACAGCACTGACGTCACTGAATTTCAGTCAGAACTGACACTCAATCGCCGTTTACGGATACCATAAGAATGACTGAGAAGTGACCTTACTGAATCCCTCCTGTTGCAAAAAGTCAGGGACTTCTCTTACAAAACTGCATTTTTTTGTGGTAAACTCTAAAAAATAGTTCAATCCAAAAGTATTGTTTAGTGTAAAACATGTTTAAGACTCTTTATTCCACACTTTAACAGTTTTACTTACTGGATGAGCTCGTTTAAGAAGCTTCTGTAGACATCGTTAGATACTATAAAGTGTTTTGGTTTAAACTGTTGAAGTGATTTTAATCATTTTGATTCTTGTATGTGAATGTTACTGACCTCAATCTCTCCAGTTTACAGTGTGAATCCTTCAGTACGTCACATAAGTGATTCACTCCTGTGTTTGTTATTTGATTGTCACTCAGGTTCAGTTCTCTCAGGTGTGATGGGTTTGATTTCAGAGCTGAAGTCAGGATGAGACACTGTTCCTCTGTAATACTGCAATGATACAGACTGAAAACAGAAAGAGAAAAGACAATGAATCAGATCTATGATGCATCATGAACAAATGTCATACATTCACTAATAAACCAGCAAAATCATGGAAACTTCTAATATATGAATGAACAAACCAAGAGAGGAGTATTTGAGGAGACTAGTTACAATCCAAGTCTGGACCCTCAGTCAACAAATAAGTCAATTTTACCAATGGAAATTAATATGTAGAATCAATATAGAAACAATAGTAAAGTTAAATTAATGAAATGGTCTATTTTCACATTTCTAATGGAAGAAAATCAACAAATCAGTCAAATAAAATAATTGACGATTTTTCAAGCCATTTTAGAGTGTAGTTTACAATTTCTAACTATACAAATATACTAAATATACATTCCCCTTAATAAAAAATTAGTGAAATATACTATTAGTAATAACAGTAATAATAGTATACTATTACCATTATTACAGCACAGATGTCAAATTTCAGCAAGTTTCATGCTGTTTTTTACAGATACACATAAAAACATTGTATTCCTGAATCTTTCTTCAGATGGAGAAATGCCAGAAAGTGCAGCACTGGAAATGATGTGACAAGAGCCCAGCGGTCTTAAACTAAACAGTGAACTTTAATCTCACTGTCACTGCTGTACAGTATAATGATACTAACTCTAGTTTCTCCAGCTTGCATTGTGTGTTCATCAGTAGATCACTGAGGTTTTTCACTCCAGAGTCTCCTAGTTTATTCCAGCTCAGGTTCAGTTCTCTCAGGTGTGATGGGTTTGATTTCAGAGCTGAAGTCACAGCAGAACAACCTTCATCTGTCATATAACACCAGCTTAACCTGCAATGGCAAAAACAGCATAAAATAAGAAAAGAAAATATTATCATTATTATCATGTTTCCTGATTCTTGTATGTGAATGTTACTGAGCTCAATCTCTCCAGTTTACAGTGTGAATCCTTCAGTGTTTTTTATTTGATTCAAACTAAGGTTTAGGATCTATGATGATCATAATATTGAAGAGGCATTTAGTTTCTAATAGTTCGTTTTGAGTCACGTTAGTTTTGTATGAGAGCAGGCAGTGCTTCTACTTACTTCTTTTACTTTATTTTATTTATTTAATGCCTCCAGTGTCTTTATTCTCTAATGAAAGGCTGATTTCTGCATTTACACACTTACTATAAAAAACAGTGCACTGCTTTCAACAATATAACTTCACACCTGTTGTCTTAAAATAAATAAACTTTAACTGTATTAACTCTAGTTTCTCCAGCTTGAATTGTGTGTTCATCATTAGATCACTGAGGTTTTTCACTCCAGAGTCTCCTAGTTTATTCTTGCTCAGGTTCAGTTCTCTCAGGTGTGATGGGTTTGATTTCAGAGCTGAAGTCAGGATGAGACACTGTTTCTCTGTAATACTTCAATCAAACAGACTGAAAACAGAAAGAGAAAAGACAATGAATCAGATCTATGATGATCAGCTTACTAATGTGTTTTTCATCTTTGTTTGCAGACAAATAAACAGTGATATCTGTGTGCAGGTAACATGACGAAAGACTACACATAGTTCATTTAAATATACTACAAACTACACAAAAGTTACAAATGTATGTAAAGGTTGAAAATCAGCAAAATTACCCATTAAGATGTGAGCTATTTATCCAAGTTACGAGGTTTCACTTGATAACATTAACTACATTAGTTAACATGAACTGATGATGAACAACTAGTACAGCATTTAATAACCTTAAAGTTTCAACATGTCATAATAGTTCACTAAAGTTTTCTGTTAATTAGTTGAAACACTGTGAACTGACATGAACATATATTAGCAATGACATTAGATATATTTAATAGCTAATGTTAACAAATGAAATTGTTACTGTTTTCTATTGTCATAAATCACTTTAGTCTCACAGATCAATGTTCAAACATACTGTAGACTAAACATTTACAAGTCAACAACAAAGACAGCCTGCTTATAAAACAAAAAAAATTTATTCTTTGCACGTTTTCATTTAAAGAATAAACATGTTTCCTTAAACTGAAGACATTCAAACAAGTTTTGTTTTGAAAAGGCAGTTCATTTCAAAAAAACGAAAATAAACAAACAACAAAAAAGAAGTATACCAGCAATCAGTAAACATGATTACATTCAGCAGTCATGTGTTTATCTGACTTTGCCATTTATATTTAATTCACACAGAATTAAACTGTGAAAGTGTAGTTTTTTTTTCTTTTAAAGCAATGTAGAATTTCTATATATCTGTGTGTGGAACTAATAATCATTATTTTACAATCTACTAAATACAGACTGATCCATTAAAAAGAACAATAAAATAATAATAATAATAATAATAATAAATGAAAAATATATATGTATATGGGGAAAAAATATATTAGAAATTAGGTTAGTGGATAATTCAGCAGCAAAAGTTATTCTAGGAAAATCAGTGCACAATATTAATAATTTCATAAATCCAAACATTGCTATCTGTCAGGATTGTGTTCTGTTTTGTCTTGGTTTTCCTAGTGTTTTTCCCTTGTGTTTCTGTGTTTTTGGTTTAGTCCTGGTTTCCCCCCCTTAGGTTTTTGTCCAATTGGTTTAGTTGTGCCCATATTTGTACTTCCCCTCATTATCTCGTTTGTTACCACTCCCCTGTTTTTGTATATTTAAGGTTTGTTTGTTCCACTTGGTTTTGTCGGTGATTATATTGTCTTTCAGTTGATAGTCTATGCTGTGTCTGGTTCCCTGCCGTTCCCCTGCGTTTGTTTCATGTTCACTCTTGGATTGCTTAATAAAACTACACTGGTTGGGATCTCCACTCTCCTCCATCTTATTTCCACGCACACCACGACTACGTACAGCGTGACAGAATCACCGACCTGGACAACAACATGAACGCCGAGGAGAGGATTATGAACATTCGGCGGGGATTGAGGCCGTTGGAGCGCTATGTGGAGGAATTTTTGGATGTTTGTCATCTGGTGAGTTGGAGCGATGCCATGGTTAATACGTGTTTTCTAATGGGGCTAAATGATTCCCAGTTGCTAAGTTCCATACCCTATGAGGATCGTTACAAACCGGTTGCTGAATTTATTAACCATGTCCTCACCCTTAGTCATTCCAATTTCTACATTGATGTGAAAGATTCCGATCTTTCCCCCATTAGAGAACACGTTGCCGCTCCAGCTCACCACCAGCCAGCTTCCTCCACATGCCGTCCCAACCGGCCCGCTCCCTCTGGTCTTCCTGCGCTTCCTCCTGTTCGTTATTCCTCCTCTCTCATCGTCAGTCCGGAGATCACGGCCAGCCCTCCGAGGTCACGGCCAACCTTGATGGCGAGTGTGCTGGAGTCTGTCCGCAAGATGACAGTCACGCCCGAATCAGCACGCAAGCTGGCCGCCACGCTAGAGTCTACATGTAAGATGGAATCCGTTCCTGAGCCCCCGGCCAAGATGGCCGCCGTTCCTGAGCCCCCGGCCAAGATGGCCACCGCACCCGAGCTCACAAGGGCACTTCCTGCCCTGCCAAGTTACGTCACAGCTGCCGTTCTCGCTGAGTCAAGTCAGGCGGCTGAGTCAAGTCAGGCGGCTGAGTCAAGTCAGGCGGCTGTGTTCCCCGAGTCTAGTCAAGCTGCGGCTGTGTTCCCGAGTCAAGTCAAGCTGCGGCTGTGTTCCCCGAGTCAAGTCAAGCTGCGGCTGTGTTCCCCGAGTCAAGTCAAGTTGCAGCTGTGTTTCCCGAATCAAGTCAAATTGCAGCTGCTTCTCCTGAATCAAGTCAAGGTTCTGAGTCAGGTCAAGTTGCAGCTATGATTCCTGAGCTATCTACCACTGTAGCTGCGTCGGCTAAGTCAAGTCAAGTTCTTGGTGCAGCTCATGAGCCTGAACATCCTCTTGCGCACCCTCCAGGGACAGAGCTCACATCGGCTGTCAAGGCCGATCCAGAGACCACATCTGCCGGAGAAGCCGCGCCTATGCCCCCAGAGGTGTCAGCTCCGGCTGTAGAACCTCCTATAGGGGCGGCGTTCTCCCTTACATTCTCTGCTTCTCCCTCTTTTCGGTCCCCTTCTTCTGTCCCTGCTCTCCCCAGGTCCCAGGCCGTGACGCAGTTGTCCTCGCTGCCCTGGAGGGCTCCTGAGTCTGCGCGCCCTCCTGAGTCGGCTCCTCCGTCAGCGCGCCCTCCTGAGTCGGCTCCTCCGTCAGCGCGCCCTCCTGAGTCGGCTCCTCCGTCAGCGCGCCCTCCTGAGTCGGCTCCTCCGTCAGCGCGCCCTCCTGAGTCGGCTCCTCCGTCAGCGCGCCCTCCTGAGTCGGCTCCTCCCTCGCAGCCCCAGCTCCTCCAGCGCCCTCCAGAGTCTGCGGCGCTCCTCCTCCAGCAGCCCTCCAAGCTCCCTAGGGCTGTCAGTACCATAAATTCCCCCAAGGAAATTTTTGGGGCTACTTCCCTGATCAGCCATGGCCTCCTAAACTGTTTACCCGGCCATGGCTTCCCGAACCCCTGGACCACCATGGCCACAAGAGACTGTGTGCTTGGCCATGGCCCCTGAGTCCTCAGACCGCCATGGGCCCCTGAGCTCCCTGATCCGCCCTGGAGGCCGTCCCCATATCCGGTGTCTCCTATGTCCCTGCCTACTGACCTCCAGAGCACCCACCCTCCCACCCTAGTGTGTGTTGCGCGAGTGCGCTTGAGAGGGGGTAATGTCAGGATTGTGTTCTGTTTTGTCTTGGTTTTCCTAGTGTTTTTCCCTTGCGTTTCTGTGTTTTTGGTTTAGTCCTGGTTTTCCCCCTTAGGTTTTTGTCCAATTGGTTTAGTCGTGCCCATATTTGTACTTCCCCTCATTATCTCGTTTGTTACCACTCCCCTGTTTTTTGTATATTTAAGGTTTGTTTGTTCCACTTGGTTTTGTCGGTGATTATATTGTCTTTCAGTTGATAGTCTATGCTGTGTCTGGTTCCCTGCCGTTCCCCTGCGTTTGTTTCATGTTCACTCTTGGATTACTTAATAAAACTACACTGGTTGGGATCTCCGCTCTCCTCCATCTTATTTCCACGCACACCACGACTACGTACAGCATGACACTATCTGCATTGTGGATATGAAATGCATTTATGAAATACTATATTTCTTCATAAATATATACTCTAAAATTAAAATATTTTTATTTTTAATGAGGCATCAACATATGATAGATAGGACAAAACAAATGCAGTGCAGCTCAAAACATTTACAGTATTCACATCCGGTGTGCAAAATGATGCAACACAGTCTCACAACACACAACTCTTTGCATTAAAAAGTTCAAATCACAAAGGGAAGAGATACTGATGTGTGGTGTATTATATCTGTGCAACAGTTTATTGAGCCTTTTCTTTTAACAATTTTAAATTTCAGTCAATGTGCACGTTAAAAACAATTTCTAGTCTTTGCTTCAACGTGTTTTGTTCTAACAGACACCCGGAAACAAGTAACGTGATTTAGAAACAACAACAAAAAACAGTCATATACAGGTGCACCTCAAAAAAATTAGATTATGAAAAAGTTCATGTTTTGATTGTAACTTATTTTAAAAACTGAAACTTTCATATATTCTAGATTCATTACATGTAAATTAAAATATTTCAAAACATTTGTTTTAATTTTGATGATTAGAACTTACAGCTCATGAAAGTCAAAAATCCAGGATCTCAAAATATTAGAATATTTTCTAAGATCAATCAAAAAACAGATTGCAAAAAAGAAAAGTTCAAATGTTTTAAAGTATGTTCATTTATGCACTCAATACTTGGTCGGCAGCACATATTACAGCAAATGACTTGCTCCTAGCACAAATTACAGCATCAGTGAAGTGTGGCGTGGAAGTGATCAGCCTGTGGCACTGCTGAGGCACTATTGAGCCTTCAGATCGTCTGTTTATTGTTGGACCGATTGTTTCTCATCTTTCTCTTGCAAATATCCCATAGATTCTTAATGGGGTTCAGGTCAGGCATGTTGGCTGACCAATAAAGCACAGTAATATTATGGTCAGCAAACCACTTGGAAGTGTTTCTTGCACTGTGGGCAGATGCTTAAGTCCTGCTGGAAAAGCAAATCAGCATTTCCATAAAGCTTGTCAGCAGATGGAACCATAAAGTGCTCCAAAATCTCCCGGTAGACGGCTGCACTGACTTTGCATTTGATAAAACACAATGCACCAACACCAGCAGACATCACGGCACCCCAAATCATCACTGACTTCAGAAACTTCACATTGGACTTCAAGCAGCTTGGATTCTGTGCCTCTCCAGTCTTCCTCCAGAACCTGGGATAATGATTTCAACATGAAATGCAAAATTTACTTTTACGCCTGAGCGTGGTAACTCTTGAACTCCAGCTTCATTCCACTCCTTGTGAAGCTCTCCCAAGTGTGAATCAGCTTTACTTGACAGTATTCTCAAGCTTGCAGTTATCCCTGTTGCTTGTGCATCTTTGCCTACCCAATTTCTTCCTTCCAGTCAACTTTGCATTTGATATGCTTTGATACAGCACTCTGTACACAGCAACCCCTTTCAGTAATGACCTTCTGTGACTTACTCTTTTTGTGGAGGGTGTCAATGATTGTCTTCATGATATTCACATTTTTTGAGATGCACCTGTATATGCAAAATCATAGACTTTTATCTACAAATCAAGTATAATAATGGGAACACTGAATGATCTTGGAGAGAATTTTATTGAGCTGACTGTTGTAAATAAACATGAGCAGAGTTTGAACTGAACAGAGAATGACTGACAGACACAGCAGAGAAAAGAGCTTATATGAACCTTAATGTAAGGACTTAAATATTCATCTGTATCTCACGTTAAGCGATCAAATACCTTTAGATGACTTGGAATATTGTGCACAAATACATTGTGCTTTTAGTGCTTGTATGTCTTTTGTGTGGCTTAACAGTAACACAGAACAGTAACACAATATCAGATTGAGATCAGTCCTGTCTGACTGATATAGTGGTGGGCAATATGACAAAAATGTCACGTTTTTTCAGGAATATCACAATTTTATCACGATTCTTTGCCATGTTGGTTTTACTATTTTGCAAGATGTCTAAGCAGTACAACTAATATCCCTATTTCAAAAACAAAGCCTTACAAGGCAACAAAATATAAAATTAAAAAGAGTGGCAAAAAGTGGGCAAAGATAAAATAAATCTTTGTCATTATTTGATCTTTTCTATCTTGTAGGCTACTCTCCCAGGTTCAGGAAACAGTCCTCTGTAAAATGCACAGCACCCACTTGAATATTTGCGTTGTACTGTTCCAGAACAGTGTTGTAAATATAACTTAACCACTGATTTCTAGTTGTGTCCTCATTTGGAAGGCTGAACAAAGTACTTTCACTTTTGCAATGAAACACACAGCGGGCGCTATTTTAACAATCTAAGCACAGGGTCTAAAGCGCATGGCACAGGTGCACTTAGGGCATGTCCGAATCCACTTTAGATATTTTAAAGATTGGGAAAAACAATCGGCGTGCCCAGCGCATGGTCTTATAGGGTGGCCCCTATTCTCTTAATGAGTCATAGGTGTGTTTTGTGCGTAACGTGCATTAAACCAATCAGAGTCTCATCTCCCATTCCCTTTAAGAGACAGTTGCGCTCACGCCATGGCAGATTCACTGTTTACACAGTGGAATTTGCAAGAACAAAGACTGATCGCTTCTCCAGAGAACAGGGCAGGCAACAAGGGGGGCATTCATGGACCGAACAAGTTACTATGCACCCCCTTTCCATCCTCTCTTGCTGAGAGTGGTCGATTATGGTGATTATGGTGATTATGGTCCATTATGACATGTAGGCATTTTTATATTTATGTACACAGTAATAATCTTTTACATTGTAATCCTTTAATTTTTAATATTTGGCATGTTTGTGTGCTGCTGCGTGTGTAATAATTGTGAGTGTATGTGCATTGTGTACCTGACTATAGGCGCATATTATTAACACGCTCTTTGAATAACAAGAAAAATATTGCGCCATTGACTTCAGACCAGGTTTTAGTTGGTCAATGACACAGTCTATTTCAGTTGCCTCAAAATAGCAATGCACCTGAACACACCTCGTTTTCAGACCAGCACGTCCATGGGCACACAAATGGGGGCAAATGCATTTGCTATTAAACTGCGTCAGGCTGAAACTAGCAAAAATCACTTGCGTCATAGGGCATTATAGGGCCCAGCGTCTCCACAACATGTCAGCGGCGGCTGCAACAATACTACATGGGGTGTTATGCAAATCTACCCACACCATGATGTCTTTCTTCTGCTGAACATAAATGTTAATTTGAAAAAATGTGATTAACCAAACAGTTTTTTTCTATCAAAGTCAAAGTGGACCAGCTACTTTTTTGGTTACTCACATTCTTTAAATCTTACTATGAACTCTATACTTCTAATTCTTCCTCTAGTTATCGACAAAATGTATTTTTTCTTCAGCAGTTTCCCCTCACCAAATTTCAAGTTTTTCGAGTTCGCCCTACAGGCAATAAAGAGGAATAAAAGTATGCGTATTTGCCGTGCTGTCCGGGTAGAGGGCTCTGGGCTAATGGGCCGAGCTCACGCTTACCCCCCTGGAAGTGTTAATGGCAAGGAGTCGGGGTGGAGGAGGGATGCTGACGACTAGAGATGAGGAAGGTAAGGCTGCTTAGTTTATTTATGGGCGTCCTCCCGGACCGGCGGGATGGACGATGTGATTGCTTATTGTGAACTGGCCGAGTTAATTATCTGTGCGTGCTTCTCCCAAAATTTGTTAATAAAACATCACTTGCTGAACATCACTTAGAGATGCTAAATGTCTCACTGTCACTTGATGAACTAAAACTGGCTCTAGACTCCATGACAAAGAACAAAGCTCCAGGTAGTGACAGAATTCCCTCTGAATTCATTTCTGCCATCTGGGATATAGTATCATCACTTATTCTGAACTCTTTTAATTTCACGATCGTTCCAGTGCAGAGTTTTCTTTACCTGGATTTTCTTTCTTTTTATGTATAAGACTGAGGTCACATCCTCTGTAGAAGTGGTTGAACATTAATACTCCTCCTCGTAGTTTAGTTTCTAATATTTATAATTCAGTCTTTTTACTGCAGTATACTTATATTCCAGCTATCCACTCCTGGGAAAGGGAAGGTCTTGCTCAACCTGACTGGGACGTGGTAGGTACCAGGGGCCGTATTTATAAAGCTGCTCAGTGTAAAATTTTAGTCTTAAGTGTGTCAAAATTCTTAGAATGATATAATTTTACTCTTATTCCTAGACTTAAGAATAAGAGTGAATTATAAAGGTTCCTAAGTGTTAAGACTAGGTCTCAGCTCCTACATTATTTAAGAGAGCTGGAGACGTCTCCTAACCTAGTTAGGAGTAACAAGATGGCAGCAAAGAGAAGGAGACACACACATTACAATGAACATACAGGTCCTTTTCAAAAAATTAGCATATTGTGATAAAGTTCATTATTTTCTGTAATGTACTGATAAACATTAGACTTTCATATATTTTAGATTCATTACACACAACTGAAGTAGTTCAAGCCTTTTTATTGTTTTAATATTGATGATTTTGGCATACAGCTCATGAAAACCCAAAATTCCTATCTCAAAAAATTAGCATATCATGAAAAGGTTCTCTAAACGAGCTATTAACCTAATCATCTGAATCAACTAATTAACTCTAAACACCTGCAAAACATTCCTGAGGCTTTTAAAAACTCCCAGCCTGGTTCATTACTCAAAACCGCAATCATGGGTAAGACTGCCGACCTGACTGCTGTCCAGAAGGCCATCATTGACACCCTCAAGCAAGAGGGTAAGACACAGAAAGAAATTTCTGAACGAATAGGCTGTTCCCAGAGTGCTGTATCAAGTCACCTCAGTGGAAAGTCTGTGGGAAGGAAAAAGTGTGGCAGAAAACGCTGCACAATGAGAAGAGGTGACCGGACCCTGAGGAAGATTGTGGAGAAGGACCGATTCCAGACATTGGGGGACCTGCGGAAGCAGTGGACTGAGTCTGGAGTAGAAACATCCAGAGCCACCGTGTACAGGCGTGTGCAGGAAATGGGCTACAGGTGCCGCATTCCCCAGGTCAAGCCACTTTTGAACAGAAACAGCAGCAGAAGCGCCTGACCTGGGCTACAGAGAAGCAGCACTGGACTGTTGCTTTTCGGATGAAAGCAAATTTTGCATGTCATTCGGAAATCAAGGTGCCAGAGTCTGGAGGAAGACTGGGGAGAGGGAAATGCCAAAATGCCTGAAGTCCAGTGTCAAGTACCCACAGTCAGTGATGGTCTGGGGTGCCATGTCAGCTGCTGGTGTTGGTCCACTGTGTTTTATCAAGGGCAGGGTCAATGCAGCTAGCTATCAGGAGATTTTGGAGCACTTCATGCTTCCATCTGCTGAAAAGCTTTATGGAGATGAAGATTTCATTTTTCAGCACGACCTGGCACCTGCTCACAGTGCAAAACCACTGGTAAATGGTTTACTGACCATGGTATTACTGTGCTCAATTGGCCTGCCAACTCTCCTGACCTGAACCCCATAGAGAATCTGTGGGATATTGTGAAAAGAAAGTTGAGAGACGCAAGACCCAACACTCTGGATGAGCTTAAGGCTGCTATCGAAGCATCCTGGGCCTCCATAACACCTCAGCAGTGCCACAGGCTGATTGCCTCCATGCCACGCCGCATTGAAGCAGTCATTTCTGCAAAAGGATTCCCGACCAAGTATTGAGTGCATAACTGAACATAATTATTTGAAGGTTGACTTTTTTTTGTATTAAAAACACTTTTCTTTTATTGGTCGGATGAAATATGCTAATTTTTTGAGATAGGAATTTTGGGTTTTCATGAGCTGTATGCCAAAATCATCAATATTAAAACAATAAAAAGGCTTGAACTACTTCAGTTGTGTGTAATGAATCTAAAATATATGAAAGTCTAATGTTTATCAGTACATTACAGAAAATAATGAACTTTATCACAATATGCTAATTTTTTGAAAAGGACCTGTATGATATATTGGAGTTATATGATGATATGGAATTGATAAAATGATACAAACTTGATCACCAAACAATTTTTTTTTGTAACTGACCAAGTAAGAAACATAACTTATTCCACTCTACAAATCAATGCTCTAACTACAGAAATAAAAGTAGAAAAAAATGCAGCAATGCACCGGTGATGACACAGTAAGCGTCTTAAATATTGTGACACTAACCCCACCAAACACAACAGTGGCCAAAAGTGACCTTAAATTTCACCTAAACCATCAAAATATGAAAGAACTGATCAGTGTTGCTAACTGGTTTCACTTGAAAGTAGCTGAAACAGTCACTAAATGTATCTGATGAGGACGAGTCATAATGCTGAGTTCACTGATCTATATATAAATATATCAGTGGGTGAGTGTTGTAATCTAAATGAGGTTTGTCCAAGAAACTGATTTAGTTACTAGGCTTTTGAATAAAATCTCAAAAAGGGTGAGGAAGTCACTAAATCTACTGACAAAATCACTAAATTGGAAACATTGACTACAACATCAATTATTAACATTTTGTTGGTCTCTCTTGTTTTTGCATGTGTTCATAATTTCTTTGTATGACAGCATGGCCAAAAATTATGACAGCACAATTTGGCATGTTTCATTGCATTATTATCAGAAATAAAACAATTGACTCCATGAAAATATGCAATAAGCTTACAAAATCTGTAACACTTTTTTTTTTTCTTTTGGCCACTGTGGCAGTTCACGGACTTCCAACTGACTGTCAAACCATGCTGCAAAAACAAGACACTTTGAAGAGGATTGAGAGCTTTCTGGGACTTATTGAAGCTGTTGATGGAACTCATGCAGTGTTGCCAACTTATTCCTTGTTGCCAAAAGTCACTAAATTTCGCTAGATTACGCCATATGCTTTTTTTTTCCCGGCCTGTCAGTAACACAGATAACACTTGACAGTGTGTATTGGCGCTATGTTGTATCATCATTCACAGCCTTTTTTTTTTTTTTTTTTTTTTAATTTAATTAATTAATTTAATTTTATATACCTTTTCATTTAACCATACTATGACAGACAAGACCGGGGGACAGAGAAAACAGGAAAAACAAATAAAAAATAAAATAAAAATTGGGGAGAAAGTCAACAGAAGAGGGGGAGAGTGTAACGGGTCCACTTAGGTGGGACTCGAACCCGGGTCTTTGATGTTGATATGAGGAGTGTTACTCCGTGAGCTAACTCTCCAGCAGTGGAAGCCAATGACAGAAGAACCAGGAAACAGGAGTTGTTTCAAAAGTAAAACAATCTTTACTGATGCAGTCTTTACAAAAACAATAGAGAAAGCAGAGCTTTCACAGAACAGGGAAAATAAAACAGACACAAGGGTCAAAAACAAAACTAAAACTGAATGCAAACTTGACAAAAGAACTGGGCAAGCCGAGCTTCCACAAAACAAAAGAAAACATAGACTCAAGGATCAAAAAACAGAGTAACAAGGTCCAACCTTAACTCGGGAGCAAATGACTGCAGTACAAAGACTCAGGACTGAACACAAAGACGTGAATCAAGCACTCTCATATAGGGCAATACACAGGTGAAGGGAATAAGCGCTAATTGGGGAATGATAACAGTATCTTTGGGGGAGAAGGTGCCATCCAGTGGCCAGGAGACTACTGGGTCAGTGATCCCATAGAAAGTGCCCTCTGCCTCTCTGGAGGGGAATTGCAGACCAAGGAAAAGGATCTTTACAGAGAGAGAGAGAGAGAGAGAGAAGAAAAAAGAGAAGGAGGATAGAGAGAGAAAGATCAAAAAAAGATAATCTGCTTCCATACCTGCTGACAAAAAGAGATTACGTCATATGCTAATTAGCATATTCATGACATAAGTGCATTTGTTGTCTTGCCTCTCTGCACTCACATATGGCATTTTAATGCAGCCAAATTCTCAATTCATTGATATATTTTACTGTTTCTGTTGTCAGACAGTGGGATGAATATGAAATAGTGTGAAGTGAAAGAGAACTCAGCATTCTCACACTGACTAAGAGGTGGATCCTGTGAGCGCGTTTTGAGTGCGTGCGCACATAAACCCATCTGCCTTCAAGTAGCTACTGGACAAGACACATGCAAATACTGAATATCACTTTCGTGATACTGCATCGAGTCAGTGTCATTACCGTCAACTTTCTCTGGACTCGGATGGACTCAGCATATTTTCAGAGCAAAAATGCATCAGAGTCCGTGACAAGTCCGAGTCACCTAAAAAATTTACTTGAGACCGGACTCGAGTTCGAGTACCCCAACTCTAGTCCAAGAAGGTGCTAAATTTGCCACTAGGCACTTTTTTAGAAAAAAGTCACCAAGGGGGTCTGAAAAGTCACTTGCACATGTTTTGGGAATGTCGAGCGGTAGGTCTTTTTTGGAAATTTGTATGTTCTGTTTTCTATTTTGAAGTTATGGATAGAACCATCCACTTCCACAACTTTTACTTGGCTATAATACTTCAGAGACATTGTCTTGCTGGAAGGCACCACTGCCAGGCTCAACACTATTCGGAGTTGGAGAAATATTGCTGTGACATTGCTAGATAGGCTGAAAAGTTGATATCCCTATCTGACTATTATTTTCTCTTGTGGACTTTATGTAAACATCTTTTATGTGAACTATCTTATTCAGGTCAGTACTAAATAAACAATATTATGCAGTAAGAAATCTTAGAAACAGTAATAATACTGTCAAAACAACTGTTTACTAACTCTGACTACCATTACACTCTCTGACCATCACCCAATCAAAAAACGTGAAAATGCATACATTATCATATGCCTGCTAGATGGCCAAGGCAACAGTTTGCATATAGTCCACATTTACATATAGTCCACAAGAGAAAATTGATCCCTCTTATTTTGCCAACATAATTAACATTGTGCAGATTACTTAACTATTTAATAGACCGCCTCATGCTTGTCATTTTTTTAAATAGTAGCTCTGTTTATCCCCCTATAGTCACCTATGTAACAACTTAGTTAAAACCCAAACAAAATCAGAGGTTATGGCTAGAACTATGAAATATGCTAATACTTCAACAGTGTTTTTATCTAACCCCCTATAGTTAGTCTAACTATCTAACAACTTAAAGCTGAGACAATAACCAGAGGCTATGGCTATGAAATATGCCCGAACCAGGCTAGTACTCCAATAGTATTTTGTCTAGCCCCCCATAGTTAATGCAACTGCATAACAACTTAACTAAAGTCAATCAGTCAGAAATCTAGAATCTCACCTGATGTGCCCCATGCTCCATCTAACCTGAGATCTAGTATGCACTTAACCCTGGACGCATATTTGCGGTAACATACGCCTTTCACTTAATCTACTTGAGAAAATCATTTCAGAGTAAGTCAGAATAAAATCAAATAGAACAATTTTTTGTCAGTCAGGTAAATATGTATTATACCAATTATACAGAAAATTCAAAGATATCAAATCAATAAAAGACATCAAGATCTCCAAGATGAGTCTAGGAGTAAGATGCATACTTGACTTGAGAAAAATACAACAAATGTCAACACACTTTGTACCATGGGCCATTTTTGCTACACTTCTTTAAGTACTTCAGACCCAGACAGATATCCCCCAAGATGGAGACAGGAACTAACAATTTGAATTTGCATTACTCAATTTCCAGACTTGATCGTTTGCACCTTCTGGGGACAGATGGTAATTTGCATGAAAGACACTGGGAAATAGTACACCCTCAACAGTGAGCAAAATGTCACACGTACCAGATCACGTGAGGTCACAAGGACCCAGAAGTAACTTCACGCAGATATTTAAGCAGGAAGCAGGTGTTGTTTTGCACCAGACATTGAGTTCATGCTCGACTCCATGTCAGGTCCCATCTTCGTCTCAACTCACGTGAGTAAACTCTCTGCTCTTCGGAGCACTTTTTTACCTGTCTGTGTGCATGTGAGAACGTGGATTTCTTGGAGGAAATCTCTACTCCTTATCGGAGCGTTCTCAGACCAACTGCGTGATTTACCTGCTCACTCGTGCACATCCGTGTTTGAGTATTCCATCACACTACAAGGGGACTCATCTCGAACCTTTCATTTCTTGTCCAGCCTCCGTGACAGAATGTCTGGTCCCGAAATGGTCCCGGCGGATCTGGAACAATTGTGGGGTGTGATCCAGCAGCAGTCGGGGGAAATCATGAATCTGAGGCAGGAGTTGGTGGGGCTCCAGGCGGAGGTCGACGCGCTTCGTGCCGAAACCGCGGGTCTTCGGGAGGAGTGCGGGGTTCTCCAGTCCGACCTCACCGCCCTGCAATCGAATTATGATGACCTGGCTGCTGCGCAGATTGCCCCCGCAGAGCCAGTCCGTCCCGCCCTTCAACCCAAGATCGCACTTCCGGATAAATGGGATGGATCTGGAACCCGGTGCGATGTCTTTCTAACTAACCTGTCACTTCTGTTTGAGTTCCAGCCAGCACGATATCCATCCGACCGCAGCAGGATTGCTCTCCTCATCTCCCTTCTCACCGGGCAGGCAGCTGAGTGGGCTGCGGCGGTCCTGAAAGCTGACGGGATCGCCGCCCACTCCTATCCAGAGTTCACCACCCAGCTCAGGGCCACCTTCCAACACCCTGAGAGCGCAGTGGAGGTGGATTCCCGTTTATACCACCTGAGGCAGGGCGAGCGCAGCGTCAGCAAATACACCATGGATTTCCGCACTCTCGCCGTCCAAACTCAATGGAGCGACGCGGCGCTCCGCACAGCCTTTTATGAAGGACTGTCCACCCGTCTGGAAGACGAACTGGCTGTGCGTGAGCTGCCGGCCACCCTGGAGGGCATGATCCAGCTCACCCTCCGGGTGGATCAACGCATGGGTCACACTACTAAATGTTTTTCTCATCTCTCCACAGGCTCCACCCTCCGTCACCGCCATCTGGATCAATCCCTCACTCACGCTGTCGCTGCGCCATCTCCACCTCCACCGGCCGCTCCAGAGGCCCACTCATCAGGAGCCGGGGAACCCATGCAGATAGGGCACACCTCCCTGACGGCAGCGGAAAGGGCTAGACGCTACCGCGAAGGTCAATGTGCCTATTGCACCTCCCCAGATCACCATCGTGCAATCTGCCCTTTGCGTCCGGGAAACGGCCAGACCAGGTGAAGAGGGGGAGGTCTTCATCTGGTTCCGCTACCATCAAATCCTATCCCGCTGTTTTCCGGCTGCTCCTTCAGGCATCAATCCTCATGGGCCACCGACGGATCGTGACCACCGCATTTGTTGACTCGGGTGCGGCTGGGAATTTTATCGATCAGGCTTATGCTGCCCAATTGGGGATTGAGACTGAGGTGTTATCCCAGCCTTTAAAAATCACAGCCATCGACGGTCGCCCCCTCAACTTCAGCCCCGTCACTCAACGCACCAAAGAAATTCACCTTCAAATCGAAAATCACTCTGAGAAGATCCATTTCTACATTACCAAGATCACCTCACCTCCTATCATCCTGGGACACCCGTGGCTCATCACACACGACCCATTCATCTCATGGACCACTAACCGTATTGTCCACTGGGGGGCGACCTGTCAGGAGCTCTGTCTCCAGGCGAAGGCTGGGACGTGTTCAGGGGAGTCCGAGGTTCCCGATGTCAGCCTGGAGAGCATCCCCGTCCCGTACCGCGATCTGGCCGAGGTCTTTAGCAAGAGACGCGCCGCTCTCCTACCACCTCATCGACCCTACGATCTGGCTATTGACCTCGTGCCAGGTGCGGTACCTCCCCGCGGCCATCTGTACTCCCTGTTGGCGACCGAACATCAGGCGATGGAGAAGTACGTGGCTGAAGGACTTCGGGCCAGCACTATCCGTCCTTCCAGCTCCCCGGCGGCCGCGGGCTTCTTCTTCGTGAAGAAGAAGGACGGGGGTCTCCGCCCCTGTGTTGACTATCGGGGACTCAACCAGATTACCATCAAGAATCGTCATCCACTCCCTCTCACCAACACCGCCCTGGATGCCCTCTCTGGTGCCCGTTTCTTCACGAAACTGGACCTACGGAGCGCTTACAACTTGGTCCGCATCAGGGAGGGTGATGAGTGGAAGACGGCCTTCATAACCCCCACTGGTCACTACGAGACCCTGGTTATGCCGTTTGGTCTGTGCAACAGTCCATCTGTAGTTCAACAATTCATCAATGACGTTCTCCGGGACATGCTGGGTAGGTTACGCCTACTTGGACGACTTGGACGACATCCTCATATATTCTAAGACGCTCGAGGAACACACCCAGCATGTCCGAGCAGTACTCCGGAGGTTGCTGGCCCATCAGTTGTACTGTAAGTTGGAGAAATGTGCCTTTCACCAGCACACCACCACATTCCTTGGCTTCGTAATATCTTCTCAGGGTGTGGCCATGGATCCCCAGAAGCTGGAGGCTGTGCGTTCGTGGCCCCTACCTACGTTGCTCAAACAGCTGCAACGTTTTCTGGGGTTCGCTAACTTCTACCGGCGATTTATCCAGGGCTTCAGCGCAACTGCAGCACCTCTGACTGCTCTTACCAAACCATCACGCGGAGAATTCCAACTCACACCCGAAGCCATCCAAGCATTCAAGAAGCTGTGTCTCCTGTTCACCACTGCTCCGGTTCTCCTCCATCCCAACCCGACTAAACCCTTCGTTGTTGAAGTGGACGCTTCCGATGTGGGCGTAGGGGCGGTCCTTTCACAACGTGGTCCAGACGAGAAACTACCCTTGTAGTTTTTTCTCGAGAAAATTCAATCCCACACAGCAGCGTTACGGGGTAGGGGACCGTGAACTGTTGGCCATCGAGTGGGCTCTGGAAGAATGGCATCACTGGCTCCAGGGCGGCAGCGACCCATTCACCGTCTGGACCGACCACCAGAATCTCACCGTCATCCGCCAGACCAAACAGCTTAACCCCAGGCAGGCGCGGTGGGCTTTATTCTTCGAGCACTTCCATTTCCATCTCTCCTACCGGCCTGGCTCGAAGAATACCAAAGCGGACGCCATCTCCCGCCAACATCAACGAGACACCACCTCCTCGGAGCCCGCACCTGTCCTGCCTCCTCACATCATCTTGGCTCCCCTCCAGTGGGGGTTAGAAGAGAGAGTCCGCCAGAGTCACAGTCTGGAACCTCCTCCACCAGAAACCCCCGCTGGGTGACTCTTTGTGCCCGACCATCTCCGCAGAGAAGTTCTCCCGTGGGGGCACGATTCCACATTGGCAGGTCATCAGGGGGTCCAGAGGACCATCTCGTTTATCGACAGGGCGTTTTGGTGGAGGACGTTGAGGAGAGACATACAGGAGTACGTCCAGGCATGTAACATCTGCGCTCGCTCCAAGACCACCAACTCACCATCTACTGGCGAGCTGCAGCCCCTCCCCATCCCCAAACGCCCCTGGAGTCACATCTCGGTCGATTTCGCCACTGGACTCCCTAACTCGCAGGGCAAGAACACCATCCTGACCATTGTGGATCGTTTCTCGAAGGCTGTGCACCTGGTGGCTCTCACCGGACTCCCCTCTGCCAAGACCACCGCGGAGCTTATACTCGAGCACGTAGTCCGCTTGCATGGGTTTCCCAAGGACATCGTCTCGGACAGAGGGCCCCAGTTCACGGCAAAGTCGGCACCACCTCCAGCCTATCATCCGGTCACCATCCTCAGACGAACGGCCAGACGGAGCGGGCCAACCAACCAACTGGAGCGCTTCCTTCGATGCTTTGCGGGTGAACATCAGCGCTCCTGGGCACGCTACCTCGTCTGGGCCGAACTATCTAACAACTTACACACATCTTCGGCCACCAATCTAAGCCCATTCGAGGTATGCTATGGGTACCAACCTCCGGTGTTCGAACATCAAGAACCGGAGGTTGATGTCCCGTCCGCCCAACAGTTGGTCCGCCAGAATCACGCCTCTGGAATCACGCCTGGACTGCCATTCAGAAAGCCAACCAACGCTACATCACCCGGCACCCTCCGGGACGATTGTTCCATGTCGGTGACAGGGTCTATCTTTCCACCCGCAACATCAACCTGAAGTCGGACTCTAAAAAACTCACTCCACGCTTCATCGGACCCTACAAGATCACTCACCGATTAAACCCTGTCACCTTCCGGCTCCAGCTGCCTGCTTCCCTCCGGATCCATCCTGTATTCCATCAATCTCAACTCAAACATGTCTTCTTCTCCCCTCTGTCTCCCCAGGCTCCTCCCCCGGTCCGGATCATTGACGGTGGTCCTGCGTACACCGTCCGGCGGATCCTTGACTCGCGAACCCATGGCCGTGGCACCTAATACCTCGTCGATTGGGAGGGCTACAGTCCGGAGGAGCGTTCTTGGGTTCCCGGGCGGTTCATCCTGGACCCTACACTCATTCAGGACTACCGTCGTCGGGTATCCTCCGTACTCCTGGAGGGGGGAGTACTGTCACACGTACCAGATCACGTGAGGTCACGAGGACCCGGAAGTAACTTCACGCAGGTATTTAAGCAGGAAGCAGGTGTTGTTTTGCACCAGACATTGAGTTCATGCTCGACTCCACGTCAGGTCCCATTTTCGTCTCAACTCACGTGAGTAAACTCTCTGCTCTTCGGAGCGCTTATTTACCTGTCTGTGTGCGTGTGAGAACGCGGATTTCTTGGTGGAAATCTCTACTCCTTATCGGAGCGTTCTCAGACCAACTGCGTGATTTACCTGCTCACTCGTGCACATCCGCGTTTGAGTATTCCGTCACGCTACAAGGGGACTCATCTCGAACCTTTCATTTCTTGTCCAGCCTCTGTGACACAAAACATCTCTGAACTCTTAGGATCTGTTTACTTTTAGTTTACTTCTTGTGAGAATGAGACCATTGTACCAGACACACAGTGACAGTTCAAATGATTCAAATGTTTGCTACATGACTATGGATTTCTTTCATGCTTTGATATAAAATGATACAGGTTACAGCGCATGTGTGTGTGTGCAATTGAACAGCACACGCTGCGAGCACTTTTTTTTTTTTTTTTACATATATGTGACCTTGGGCCACAAAAACAGTCTTAAGTACCACAGGTATATTATCATATAATTAAAATTATCAATATTATCTTGTTAATTTTTTTTATTTATGTCAAAAATCATTAGGATATTAAAGGAGAAGTCCACTTCCAGAACAGCAATTTACAGATAATGTCACCCCCTTGTCATTCAAGATGTTCATGTGTTTCTTTCTTCAGTCGTGAAGAAATTCTGTTTTTTGAGGAAAACAATTCAGCATTTTTCTCCATATAATGGACTGATACCCTTACAGTTTACATACCGTAACTGTCTTAAGCCAGAATACACAGATTGCAGGCAGAGTGTTTGACATTAAAAAGTATTTAAATTTTATTATTTTTATGAAAATAACCAATCGTTTCGCTAGATAAGACCCTTCTTCCTCGGCTGGGATCATTTACAACCACATTTGGGATCTTTTGAAGCTGCATTTAAACTGCATTTTGGAAGTTCAAAATCGGGGCACCATATCAGTCCATTATATGGAGAAAAATGCTGAAATGTTTTCCTCAAAAAACATAATTCCTTTACGACTGAAGAAAGAAAGACATGAACATCTTGAAAGACAAGGGGTGAGCACATTATCTGTAAATTGTTGTTCTGGAAGTGAACTACTCCTTTAAGTAAAGATCATGTTCCATGTAGATATTTTGTACATTTCTTATCTTAAAAATATCAAAACCTAATTTTTTGATTAGTAATATGCATTGCTAAGAACCTCATTTGTACAACTTTAAAAGTGATTTTCTCAATTCTTTTTTTTTTTTTTTTTTTTTGCACCCGCAGATTTTCAAATAGTTGTATCTCGGCCAAATATTGTTCTATCCTAACAAACCACACATCCATGGAACGATTATTAACTCAGCTTTCAGATGTTGATGTATAAATCTCAATTTTAAAAAATGGACCGTTATGACTAGTTTTGTGGTCCAGGGTCACATATAATATTCCCATCATCAGCCAGTGTGAAGTATTGATCTCATTGCTGTGGTGTTGAGTGTAGCTGCTGGTGAAATGTACTCACTTCAGTATCTTTAGCTCACACACAGGATTCTTCAGTCCCTCACAGATCTCTTTGACTTCTGAATCCAGCAGACGACTGTTATTCAGGTTCATCTCTTTCAGGATGGTTTTGGAGGAGAGAAGAGTAGCTAGAACTGAACAGCTTTTCTCTGTCAGATCACAATTATCCAGCCTGAACACAAAAATAGCATTTCAGTCAGGACCACTTTCATCATGTATATTTATTACAGTTATATTGCATACTGTTAGTGTTGGCGGTATCAGCTGATGTGAGCTTGACTGACATGTTCTGCCTGAACTAACACAATGCTTGATTATTATTATACAGCACATATTCAACACACATCAGATCAACAGCTCTTCATATCTGATTACACATGTGACTGACAGTCTTTAATAATGAATAATCAAAGAGGTTTCAATGTATAAATCATGTTCACTCACATTATTTTCTCCAGTTTGCTATGAGAGTCCATCAAAAGAGCAGAGAGTTTCTCCCCATCCAGATCTCCTAATTTATCTCCACTCAGATCCAGTTCTTTCAGTAGTAATGGACTTTTACCCAGAACTCCAGTGAGATACTCACACGCTTCCTCTGCAGCAGGACTTTTCAAAAACCTACAGGAAGCAGATATGGATTTAAGATCATCTATATTTTTGGATTATGTTTGCCACAAACTCTGTTTTGTGTCTGTTGAATTTATCTGAACTGCTATTTAATTCCAGTTCATGTCATTTCTATTCAACAATGGTGCATTTGACCCTTCTGTCTATTTTCATACAACTGATTTCACACTTAATTTTTAAATATTTTAAGGTCTTTTTCACCTGATGGTTTTTAATGAACAGAGTCCATCCTGTAGTAAATCACTGAGCTCCTTGACTCCTGATTGTCCAGGATCATTTCCTGTGAGATCCAGCTCTATCAGGTGTGAAGGGTTTGATCTCAGAGCTGAAGCCAGAGCTTTATAACCTTCTTCAGTGATACTGCAGTCTGAAAGTCTACAGAAAGACAAAACACACACTAAAACAAGACTCCATTAGCATTTATTACACCATTAGGATGTTAACTGTCGTGTCTTCTTTGCTTAGCAAGCAATAATGAATTGTGACGACTTGAATTAAAACAAACGAATCTGATTGTTATTATTTTATAAATGAATCTACACCAACACACCAATTTCACATTACTGACCCATTCCTTGTGACACAGTGCCAGTTTACAGACCAGCTGGAGCTTTACATTGATTCATGTTTAGATTAACCAAATTCAGACCTGAGTATCTGTAGTGTGCACTGTGAATTTCTTAGCAGACTGGAGATTTCTGTCACTCCAGAGTCTCCTATTTGATTCCTGCTCAGATCCAGCTCTCTGAGGTTTGAATGAAACGCTGATGCCAGAGCAGCACAACCTTCATCTGTAATACTGATGCACTTTAACCTGCAGAAGAGAAAACAAAAATTAAGCCGTACATACAATTACACAAATAGCAGCTTTAGCTACTTCTTTTCTCCAACAATATGAGATTTTCATGATAATCATACAGTGAAATAAAAAAAAAGATAATTATAATAATATTTTGTATTTTACAGTACAATATTTAAGCCTAAACCATACTTCCAATGCTTCACAGAACAAGCAGCTTGGAGAAGGATTTTCGTTTTGAAGGAATGATAAGAGTCTTAAATTGTCTTAATTTCTTTACTTTTGAATGTTAAGCCCTCCGGCTTTTATTTTGATGGAAAACTACACAGTGACCTTTCATTTTCTGCGTTTAGTTCACAACAGGTTTACAGACACTGCACAAATATGGTGAAATCTGTTAACATCATCTGCCTAAAAATGTTGGAAATCACATGAACATTAAGTGAACCTTCCAAATTCATGTTATAAGCGCAAAATAACTTTTATTTTTTATTTTATTTTTTACATTTAACAGCCATTCAGAATTTTTCCTTGCCAAAACAAATATATCAAAAAAAAAAAAAAATCACGATTACCAAAATCACATTTTAGATTAAAATATATTTTAAATTAAATCTGGGTAACACTTTACGGTAAGGGCACATAAATTACCATGAATTCATGCATAAATTCATGAATTAATTATGCATTAATATGTCTTGAATTATCAGGAACTAACACAAATTCAAAGTCTTTCATTCATGACTTCATGGATGAACAAAACCTTAATTAAGACATTAACTAAGATAGGTACATGACCATGATTTATGATTTATTACACATGATCATGATGTTTTCTTTGTTCACAAAAAAATAATTAATTAACCTTGTCCGACAGCTTATCAGAATTCTCAGCCCGTTTTATATGTAATGGCAAAGTGATTATATTTCTAATTGTTTTTTTTTTTATTATTATTTGCCTAAGTTAATAAAAAAAAAAAAAAAATCTTAGGCCACTAGTATTTTCATTAGCTAAAAAATGGTTT
>VONZ01002471.1:0-49882 GCA_012976165.1 Labeo catla
TACAGTATTAAATAGGAAATAGTACATCAACAATGCAAAGGGCAACAGTAAACACTCAATTTTCAGGTAAAGGTAGTTAATCAAATACAATAAAATAAAATACAATATTGTGTGAAGATAAAGTGAAGATAAAGTGTCCCCAACTAAGCAAGCCAGAGGCGACAGCGGCAAGGAACCAAAACTCCATCCGCGACAAATGGAGAAAAAAACCTTGGGAGAAACCAGGCTCAGTCGGGGGGCCAGTTCTCCTCTGGCCAGACACAGAGGACTCATCAGGTCCCGTGGTCCTGTGCCGACAGCCGTCTAGGTGACGAGGTCTTCACTGGGGATCCGTCTCTGGGGCTCATCTAGTCGATGTGGTCTCTGCTGACATTCAGTGCTGTAGAGGTCGTCTCTAGGTGCTGATCCACCATCTGGGCTGGGTACGGACTGGATCCGGGGGACTGCAGTGACCATCTGATCTGGATACGGACTGGATCTGGTGGTTAAGGTGACCTTGGAATAAGAAAGAAACAGACTAATATTAGCGTAGATGCCATTCTTCTGACGATGCACTGAGTACATCGGGTGTTATGGGAAGTGTTCCCAGTTCCGGTTGACCTAATTAGTGCAGCCTAACAATCCTTTAACGGATTTGAATTATAGAAATGTGTTGATGTGTTATGTGTAAGCCAGGTTAAAGAGATGGGTCTTTAATCTAGATTTAAACTGACAGAGTATGTCTGCGTCCCGAACAGTGTTGGGTAGATTGTTCCAAAGTTTGGGTGCTAAATAGGAAAATGATCTGCCGCCCCCGGTTGATTTTGATATTCTAGGTATTATCAGATTGCCAGAGTTTTGAGAACGCAGCGGATGTGAGGGACTATAATGCGATAAGAGCTCGCTCAGGTACTGAGGACCTAAACCATTCAGGGCTTTATAAGTAATTAGCAAGATTTTAAAATCTATACGATGTTTAATAGGGAGCCAGTGCAGTGTTGACAGAACTGGGCTAATATGATCATACTTTTTGGTTCTAGTAAGAACTCTAGCTGCTGCATTTTGGACCAGCTGGAGTTTGTTTATTAAGTGTGCAGAACAACCACCCAATAAAGCATTACAATAATCTAATCTTGAGGTCATAAACGCATGAATTAATGTTTCAGCATTTGACATTGAGAGCATTGAGGTCGTAATTTAGATATATTTTTGAGATGGAAAAATGCAGTTTTGCAAATACTAGAGATGTGGTTTTCAAAGGAAAGATTGCCATCAAATAGCACACCTAGGTTCCTAACTGATGACGAAGAATTGACAGAGCAGCCATCAAGTATTAGACAGTGTTTTAGGTTATTACATGCTGAGGTTTTAGGTCCAATAATTAACACCTCCTTTATATTAAAATGGGAACCTTTTCCCCTTATTTATTTTTGCTACTTTTCAAATACTGTGTATATATAATATTAGCATATTTGCAATGCATTTTTTTATTAAAAGGTCTTTCTTTACAATCAAGAAGTGTTCAAGGTGTCAGCAAAGAACTTAAGCTGAAATAAGATGTGATGTATTATTCAAATGTGAGAGATTTTTTAAGTTTTAAAAAAAAACTCTCTTATGCTCACCAACACTACATTTATTTGATCAAAAAAACATTACAGTAGAATTTGTTGGAAAAAAAATGTTACAATTTAAAATAATTATTTTCATTTTGCATATAAAGTTTTTACTGTTACATTAAATCAACTGCTGAATATGTTTTAATTTCTTATTTTAAAAAAACTCCAGGTAAAATATCCACACAATGTTTATATTTCCATTCAAGCATTTTTCATGCATTATGCAAAAATGATGTGCAAATATTATTTAATTGTGTGTGTTAGGATGCATACGTTGCTAGTAATTTATTTATTTTTTTTTTACTATTATAATTTACTATAATAATATTTTTTACTATTATACTATTATAAAGGCATAATGTTCCATCGCAGAATACCATGGAATATATATAATAAATATATTTATATTTATTGTTTTTCAGAAAGATTTTATTTTCTAAATGGCCAAAAGTGCCCTTACTTGAAACATCAATTATTTAAACAGCTATAATTTGATTTTTATTTTATTATATTAAATGTAATTTTAAATTATATATGTATACATTACATTTGTTTTCAATTATATATCAGTATTACTGTATAAGCACAAAAAAATGGTTTGACATCAACATCTTTATTCTATAAACAGGCCTGTCCGTAGACATTTTGTAACTTTTTTTTGTAAACATACACAGTTTTTTTCCTGATCTCACACAGTTTATGTGCGAACAGCCAAAAAGCAAACTCCATTTTTATGGAAACACTAATGTGAGTTCATGCATCTTTCTTCCTATCTAAAAATGCACTGCAATGCACATCTACCTGTGCATTATCTAACTATCACACTGGTTATTTGTTTACCTATAGAGTTGTTGCTAAAATTCAGTTTTTAGGGGTGGGCTGCACTATAGAGGACCTTAGTGGGACCATCTTAGTTTTCTGTCCATTGATTGTGAGAGCAAATCATAACCATCTTGATTCAATAAACTTCCAAGGGATCAAATGGACTATTACCTCTGCGCATTTTGTGTCGTAATACAGATGAGAACAATCTTAGCATTCTTACCAGAATGGAACAGAACATTTTGCTCTATTATTATTATTTTTTATTTTTTTTCATTTCTAATAAAGCCAGGGCAGAGAGCAAGACTTTCTTTGGGGTTTCTCCATAACATTACACTTGACTGGTTATTCATATGCTAAATGAATCAAATCAGATGTTCATAAATCAAAAATGTTGTGGTGGGAAGCAATTCCTCTGTGACAAAACACTCCAGTATGCCATTTGCAAATGATTACAGATGACAAAATTCAGTACATAGAAATAAATCAATTAGTTTTAATTTGCTTAACTTTTTGAGTCATATTACAACACAGTGATATGTGCTGTGTGTTATCAATCAAGAAAAGGTTAAATCATACATGAATCTAAAACATTTTTCAAATTCAAGCTCTAAAGAAACACCAAGCACCTCTCCCTCTAAGCTTTACATTCTCTGTAGGTCATACAAAAAAGGAAAAATGCTGTAGAATGTGACTGTACAGTAAATACAATATGTATTAAAAACTGTTAACACGTTGTCATAATGTGAAAAGCAGTTGCTCAGCTATACAAACAGTCACTGCATACACAAGTTCTGACACGTCTAGTGTATGTTGTGCATTAAGTGCTCAGGGGGATCCGTTTTGGATTATTCCTGCACTCTGCCGTTCCAGACCAAACGTCAATTTACCTTGTAAATCAATATCACTTTCAAATTAAAAACCACATTTTTACAAACATGCATGAGACTAGAGCCTCAGTTCATCATTCACAGAATCTCGGATTTTACTGACTTAATACATGTTCTTAAACCAACACACGCCCTTATTCGGACGTATTAATCAAAATGGTTTGGTTCCTTGAGGAAATTTGTTTACAATGTGTCCAAAATGCTGAAACATATTTGGCCTTTTAGCACTATCCTCCTGTGTCCCAGTTGATCCTTTTTGTTTTTCTGTAACTAAGCTGCTGAAGCTGCAGCTGCAGAAATTGTATTACTGTCAATACAATAGACGAACCCCCTCATACACCTACCCACCGCTGGGTCAGTGTAACCCAATGATGGGTAGTCCATGCTAGACCGGTTAAAACTGGATACATTTGTCAGCGGTCAGCGGTGTTCTGTCCTGAGAGAAAACTTGACTGACATGAAACTTCCGGAATGAAATTAAGATATTTATTACATTGTATTCCTATCACATTATTACTATATACATAAGAAAACGTGTAGTCTGAGTTTTTTTTTTTTATTTAATATACTTCCCAGCTAACTTCTGCTTGGAACATTAGCCTTCTACACTGACCAAAATTATAAACAATTTTGTTTTTGCCCCCATTTTTCATGAGCTAAACTTAAAGATCTAAGACTTTTTCTATGTACACAAAAGGCCTATTTCTCTCAAATATTGTTCACAAATCTGTCCAAATCTGTGTTAGTGAGCACTTCTCCTTTGCAGAGATAATCCATCCACCTCACAGGTGTGGCATATCAAGATGCTGATTAGACAGCATGATTATTGCACACGTGTGTCTTAGGCTGGCCACAATAAAAGGCCTCTCCATAATGTGCGGTTTTATCACACAGCACAAAGTGACCAGGTCTAAACAGGCCCAAAAGCTGGGTCAAGATAACCCAGCATGTGCTGGGTTGCCAAATAACCCAGAAATGGTTCCTTCTAACCCAACATTTTTTAAGAGAAAAGAAACTTAGACAAGTCTCTCATGATTTCATCTTCTACATTACAGTTGGCCCCCAAAATAAAGCATAATGTATGTCACGCCCATTTTCGTACTTCATATGTACACAAATTGTGTTAAAAATCAGGAAAACTAAATGTTAAAATAAACACCTTTTAAAAATCCTCATTTATAAATGCTACATATTAATGAAATTTTGTGTGAAACCTAAAAACTGATTTGTAAATGAAAAACATGCCATAAGCAAGTCTACAATCAAATCCAAAAATCTACAGATAAAATACAATACAATAAATGATCATGTTTTTCTGGATTTTATGAGGGTTTACAGCATGGAGGGCTTTTAGTTTTGGTTTTAGGTTTTGTTTTTTGGCTGGGCCTCAGGCTAAATTAAAAAAAAAATAAAATTGTCTTTTGCTACAACATCATTCTAATACGATTCTTCTTTTTTATTTATTTAAATAACGTGTTCTTGAAATTTCACTTTGAATATTTTACATTTTTATCTAAATACTTTGATTTAGGTTTTTAAGGAAATACAGTACATTCAGCTTTCATATCAGATGTAGCAAAACAGCATGACAATCTATTGGGAAGGAAGAGCGATGGCACTTTTATCCCTGTTATATTCTTTCCATTAACTGTGTTTAAAGATGGATGCATATAAAAGAATGAGCAATCTGGTTTGTTGTGTCATATGACGGGATGATTTTGTTGACTGAACGTTTCCAAACTTGAGAGATCTCATGATTCTTTGCTTTTTGTGTTTTAATTGTTTGTTTTTTTAACAAGTTTGTAAATGAGATAATGTGGCAACCAGAAAACAAGTATTTATAGTTATAATTTAATTGCAGTAGCATTATTCACAATTTTAATTCAACTGAAAGAAAATTCAACCACTTTTAGGGGGAGATAGCATCTGGTTTAACAACACCAACAACCCAAAGAAAATTTCATAAAATTGTAAATACTTTCCTTGATTTGCACTTCTGAGACGTCTGACAGAAATAAAGTCAGTGGTAATAATTGAAAACCAAGGGTTTTTTGAGAGTTTTTATGGCTGAGAGATTTAATGTCTTTTTATTTCAGTTGATAAATCTTCCCTGTGGGGAGTCAGTTTCTGTGTTATTCTTTCAATCAGCAATTTTGTTTGTAACAGCTGGTGTTCATCACATAATCTCAATCTTTAAGGTGAAGCCATATAATGAAGAGGCTGACAGCCACTAATTCAGTTTTACTCAAACACTCTAGTGTTGAAGATTTTTTGTTCAAGTTAAATGAGAGGTTTTATGGGTGTTATAGCTGTGTTGTGTGATAGAAAAAAAAACAGCATGAAATGTAATTTAACAGTAATAAACTGTATTAATTTACGGCAACACACTGTAGAAAAACCAGTAACTTGCTCTCAACCGAGCTGCAGTTGATTACTGTTAATTTTAAAAAAAAACAGTAATATACTGTAAAACATAACAGTCAGATTTACCGAGCAAATCGAGTTATTTTCACTAAAATATTAGTGAATGTTCATAGAAAAACAATTATGGAAACTCATTAACTGGTAGGGAGAGTAAATATTTGATTGTGTCTAACTGATGTGTTTGTGTACTAAGAGATCTGTCAGTTTAATTTAGTTTTGTGGGTCACCATTGTGCTGGAAGTAGAGCTTGTGCTTCAGGCAATGATGAGCCACAAACACTGATGTTTTGCTGCTTTAATTTAAAGACAGTAATTGTGGACATTGCTGATATAGTGACAATCTCTTTAAACACTTTATTACACAAATTTGTGCTTTTGTTCCTTAATGACAATTATATCACTATAAAGATTTGAGTAAAAGTCGATTGCTTTTTATTACACTTTAAGTGTTTGTGGGTTTTATTAAGAAATATTGTTCTTAGTGGACTCAAATTAAATAAGTTCACTGTACTAACAACATATAAACAATAGTTTTTTTAAAACTAAATGGTTTGAAGCAATCGGTTTCCAAAATAAAATGAGTTACCACATGGTATAATAACGGTAACATATTGTAAAAATGAAGAGCTGTAAATTAACGGTAGACGCTATAAAATAATGTATAATGCTGGCAACCACAGCTGCCAGTAAATTACTGTTATTTTACAGTGCAATTTTTTACAGTGTGGGTTACATTTTAGTTACAGCAGCTATCACTGTGTTGATATGAAATTAGTTATGCCAGACAATTTTGGTAGCTTTTACACTGACGCATGAAATACTACCTGCCTGACATTGGCATGTGTTATTCAGGTGTCAAAGTTGTGCAGAATTGAATGAAGAAATCTCAAAGACAGTGCCAGAAGGAATGAGTTTAGGTAAAGTCTTTAAAGTGTGCCACATTAATCAAACATTGTGGTGTCAATACTTAATAAGTTACAGCGCAAATCAGAAATGTAAAAAATAATTCCTTTACTGGTCATTTTAATTTTAAAATGTCAGTGAACTTTGTCCGCAATTGTTAACCACCTCAATCTGTATTCTATTTTAGGGTTTTAAAAATTCCCTCATGTTCCCTCATATTCAGACCTTTCTCTCTCAGTTCTCTCTCAAAAAGCTTTTCTTATGCTATTTGTTTTTTCTTATTTTGCAGATGCAGTGATGACCAACTTGTACTTGAAGAATGCAGTTGGGAAACATTTTATACAAGAAAAAAAACAATAATTAATAATTTCCTTTGAGTTCACTGTTGGTTGTTTTATTTGTTAAAATAAGTAAACCAACAAATTGATTAATCTTTTTTTAATCTATTTTTTTTTTTTTTTACGTTGTCATTTATCCGCAATGTTTTAATGTTAAGTGTGATAACATGCTCTTGATTTGTACTATTTATTTCTTTTAAATATCATAAGGTATTTAATATATATATATATATATATATATATATATAATCTTAAGTTGTTAAATTCCATATTTTTATCATATTTATATTTGAGTGTAATGCATTTCTATTTTATTTTGTCATGAATTCTTTTGCATTTTTATAATTTTGTAATTTCTTAAGTTGTTAATGTTATTTTTCTTAATAAAAGCTGTGTAGTTCGTTTGGATGGATGGCCATTTTGTTGTGTTTTAGATGTTTATATGTAGGTGTTCATTAGCTGTCTGTTTAATGACTAGTCTATTATTGGGCTATGGTTAGATGTCTATTAAATTTTCACTGACAGCCCAAATTCAGTCTTGTTTTAGCCTAGACGCAGATTCAGTGTCTATTAGACATTCAGATGTATTCGTTTAATAGTGGTCTAAATGATGTCTAGTCTATTCTAGGGCTATGTTTAGACGTATAAATTTTCACTGACAGCCCAATGACAACCTTATTTTAGCCTAGACGTCTGGGCTGTGTTTCAACGGCTAATAGACATTTTTTAGACCAAAAATTGCTTGCTGGGACAGTTCTGACCTCGAGAAGTAGAACAGACACCTACGAGATCAAAGGCGGATATCGCGTTATCACACTCACGTGCTGTGTTGCTGATAAACATGATTTCACGAGTTCACACTTGCATATAATAAACTGAGTAAAGGTTATGCGTATTTGGCGTGCTGTCCGGTAGAGGGCTCCAAGCTTGGTAATCATTCCCGAGCCTGTGCTGCCCGGGAAGAGGGGTCTGAGCTAGGCATTTTAGCCCGAACCCAAAGCGCTCCCCCACCCACCCCCCCCGGGGAAGGAATGGGCTGAAGGTGAGGAGTCGGGTGGTGGAGGGGTGCTGCGAGATGAGAAAACAGACGGTAGGACTGCTTTGGTTATTTGTAGGGATTCTCTCGTGCTGACTGGATAGGGAGTGTGATTGCTGATGATGAATTGGCCGAGTTAATTATCTGTGCATGCTCCTCCCGAAATTTGTTAACAAAACATCACTTCACGAGTTCACACTTGCATATAATAAACTGAGTAAAGGTTATGCGTATTTGGCGTGCTGTCCGGGAGAGGGCTCCAAGCTCAGTAATCATTCCCGAGCCCGTGCTGCCCGGGGAGAGGGGTCTGAGCTAGGCATTTTAGCCCGAACCCAAAGCGCTCCCCCAAAGAGGCTATTAAGGCCGGACAGCAGCCAGCGATAACCCCCCAAACTTGCAGAGCTTATGGATAGAAGGGTGCTGGATGTCACTTGGAAAAGGATCATTGTGGTAGTGTTGGGCGGGAGGATGGGGCTCTTGAGGAAGTGGGCATTGTTGGAGCGGGGGGAGGTGAGCGAGAAGCAGAGGTACGGGATCCTAGGGAGCAGTAGCTGCTGCTGCGGCAGTGTGGAAATACTGAGAAGGCTCCTGTAGGAGTGGACACTGCTGCGGCAGTGTGGAAGTAGAGAAGAGGCTCCTGCGGGAGCGGATACTGCTGCGGCAGTGTGGAAATACGGAGAAAGCCTGTGCTGGAGCGGACACTGCTGCGGCAGTGTGGAAGTAGGGAAGAGGCTCCTGCGGGAGCGGATACTGCTGCGGCCGTAAGGAAGTAGAGAAAAGGCTCCTGAGGGAGCGACACTACTGCGGCAGTGTGGAAATACAGAGGAGGCTCCTGCGGGAGCAGATACTGCTGCAGCAGTGTAGGAATATAGATAAAGCTGCTGCGGGAGCAGGCACTGCTGTGGCAGTGGGGAAAAGGAGTAAAGGATCCTGCGGGAATAATCACTGTTACAGCAGGGTGGAAATACAGAGAAAGCTTTTGCTGGAGTGGACACTGCTGAGGCAGTGGGGAAATGGAGAGAAAGGCTCCTGCGGGAGCAGACACTGCAGCGGCAGTGGGGAGGAATTTTTAAAAACAGGTACTGCTGCGGCAGTGGGGAAATCCAGAAAAGGGTCCTGTGGGAGTGGGGTGCTGCTGGGATGGTGTTCAAGGTAATGTCTATGGTGGGTCTGAAGATCGAGTGAATGGTGATAAACTGGAGTTAAAGGGATTGGCTGATGAGAATTCGGTGAGCTTCTTTGATATGGAAGTGGTCAGCATGTAGGTCTTGAAGGCCTCTGGTTTCTGAACACTTCTGACAAAATCTGAGTCCAGATGCTTCTGGCTATGGGGGGGTGGTGGTTGCAAGGTGGAAGCTTTTGGAGGGATGGGTAGGAAAAGGCAGAGGATAGAGAGAAGAAAGGGTGAGTATGCGAGGGGGAGAAGGAAAGATAGCTCCCGGAACCACCTGCGGAGGCATGCTCATGCTCGGGGTGGCTCCGGGAGTGATAGCTGAAGGAGGGGGCGGGGCTGTGGAACTGTAGGCTGTGGGCAGGAGAGGGGGAAAGATGGGGCTATGGGTATGACTGTGCCGCTAGCAGAGGCATGCTCACGCTAGGGGTAGACGGTGGGGCTGCAGCCCCTGGGTAGGGAAGAAGGTTGGGAGTGGGGTAAGGAAAAAGCTATGGATTGGTCTCCACCACCATCGGAGGCCTCGAGTTAGTGTAAACTATGGGAGCTGGAGGTCGGCTTGCTTCAGCTGCTGTAGATCATGGAAAGGGAGTGGAGTTTGTGATATCCTGAAGAGCCTATGTAGTCTGCGCCGCTAGCGGAGGCAACCTCCACTAACAGGCAACTGAAAAGAAAAAGAGGGTTAGAACAGAAGTAACAGGAGGAAAACATGCAAAGGCCTGTGTTGCAACCGGACGCAGCTTTGCGTTTGCTTCAGCTGCTGTAGCTGTAGGCCATGGGGTTTGTGACATTCAGGAAAAAGGCCAGAAGTCTGTGTAGTCTGCACTGCTAGCAGAGGCAACCTCTTGCTCGTGGCTTCTACGGGAGCTGAAGGCTGCTGAAAAGGAAAAGAGGTTAGGGGTAGTCGATGGAAATTCTGAAAGTTGAGGGCCTGCATTGCTAGCGAAGACATCTTCATGCTTGGTTCTGCTGCTGTGGCTGTTGTGACTTTTGGCAGGACATGCTGAAATGTCCGGGTAGCCTGTAGTGTTGCCAGATTTAAGCAACTAGCAACAAATTGTAAAAGTTTTTTTTGTTTGTTTGTTTGTTTGTTTTTAATTAATTTATTTATTAATTTATTTATTTATTATTTTGTAAATAATAATTTATTTATTTGTTTATTTATTGAATTTTTAGTTATATGCTGTTGGTCCACTGTGATCAGCGGTGGAAGACTTTTGCCACTGTTGAGCTCCTCCAAGATACGGATAATTAATCTTATCCCTCTTGTCTTTTCATTTTCCTAGATGCGATATGTACATTAAATTAAATGAAAAAGACGGAAAGTTTGAGTAATTTCTGTGCGTATTCTGGGCACTTTATGTCGTGGTTACATAATGATGTTAACATCCAGTGCTGTGGCAAGGTCGTTTAACAACTTATAGCAACGAACGGCCTGTTTTAACAATTTTACCTGAAAATTAATAGACGACATGGATGGCTAGCGCGGCTGGCGGAGGCAGTCTCATGCTAGCCTCTGGAAACGGAAGCTAGAGGCCCGGTTGCAAACGACGCTGAGGCCGGGAGAGCCGCGGTGAAAGGCTGAGCCGAAGCGGGAAGCGAGTGAGTGAGGTGAGAACTGGGGCGCGGCCCAGGCTCGTTGAAGGCCTGCTGCTGCGGCCCGACGTTCGCAAGGAGCCGGATCTTGTGCGGGACAATGGTGGTGCCGAGCGAGATGAGTTCGGGGATTTGCTCGATCTGTTCGCCGCTTTGGCAGCTGGAGTGGATTTAGAAGTGAGGCTGGCTGATTTGCAGCGTGACAAATAGATCATACGGATCTGCATTGTTTACCTTCTGTGAGAACGATGCGTTGGAATTAATGAGCGTTTGCCTCGCTAAAATATTGTACACTTTCCAATCGGAGAAATTGTTGGCGTGACCGAATGAAACGAGGATGCCAGGGAAGTTGGTAGTTTCGGCAGTGGAGGCGAGGTTATCGTGTGGCTTGTTAAGCAGAGCGTTGACCGCGATGGAGCTTGAGGCTCGGAAGCGATGACTGGCAGAGAAGCAGTAATCTTGGGGCTGGCGGATTGCTGCGGAGGATCTAAAAATGGGTCTGTGATAAAATAGCAAATGAGCGAACTGAGTGCTGCGAGACAAGAAAAAGACGGTGGGACTGCTTTGTTTATTTGTAGGGATTCTCTCGTGCTGACTGGATAGGGAGTGTGATTGATGGTGATGAATTGGCCGAGTTAATTATTTGTGCATGCTCCTCCCGAAATTACAGCTCTGTTGTTTTTATATGAAAATAAATATGATGAACAGGACACTCAAAGTGCTTGCTATTTAATTCCGTACGAAAGGCATATTTATCATCCATTTTTACTTTAATACAAATGTGTATTTTAGATTTTTATAGAAATATGACAACAATCACACATCTCACGCAGAGATCGCACTGGCATATTGTTTGTGAATATTCATGCTAATTTAAACACATAACCACATGATATTAGAGTTAAAAATAAAACATTTTAGAAAAGAACGGCAACATTACGGTTGTCTGAACCAATGAGCTTTAACCTGTGTCGTCATCCAGTCGTTTCCCATCATGCTTTTGGTCAGAGCAGTTGGTGGAGAGCTACTGCGGCCGACTGCTCAATCCGATACAGCCGCCTCGACGTTGCGCGAGAGTTTTTTGGCACAAGTCAGCATGACATCAGAGCAAAGCGGACGTAACTCGGACACATTTCTAACCGGCATGCATCTTGCGGTGATCACTGGTGATCGATTCTGCGCAGAATTTGCTCTTCTCAAACAAGCCTAATTTCTGACTTGAAGCAGTATAGGCCGGGTAGAAATTTTGTCCGACTTGAGGCGGCGCCGACGCCTCGTGACTGTCACGTGTGGCATCAGAGTACTGCGATGGCGATTCCGGAGCAGCGACTGACTCAGCCGGCACAGTTTCTTCAGAGCAGCTGCAAGAGCTCTGATTATGGGGGGCAGATCGTGCCACTGATTACTAACCAAAGGAAACAGTCACGTACTTTTTACGCGTGAGAAGGACTACCTTGCAACACAGACCAATAAGGTCTGGCTGCAGACATCTGCACCTGCACTCTCAGACACCTGCACTTCCGGAATTGACGTCACTTGCAGTCGGTTTTATTTTTACTTTATTTTAGTTATTTATTTATTTTTTTTAATTGAATCTCTCAACATTTTAAAACAGTAGCCAGGTGGTGAAGACAAGAAAAAAATAAACTAAATTACAATGTCACTTGCAATCGCCACCTGCACTCTCTGCTACCTGCAGGTCACTTACAATCCACACAAATAGTGCGTGTTGCCAATGGAGACAAGACACTGTGGTCGTTAAACGATTAAAACTAATTAAGCATAATGTACAGGGTCCTGCAAGTCATCTGTAGGAGATAAAAAACAAGACCCGCAAATCCATGGCCACAGAACAGCAGAATATGAACGAATATGAATGTGAAGCAGAATATGAACGCAATGCGCAAAGTCTCTCGTTAAGCTTTTTCCTCCCGTAGAAAACCATTAACACTTAATATGGCTTAATGTATTAAGATACATTAAGTGCCATTAAACGATCAAATCTGTAATATAGTTTATTAATTTAATGTACTTCTATCAAGCATATGGCCATGAATGCAAACTTCTCACACAGACGCGTGACACCAACGCCGGAGAAGGAGTATGTTGCTACCACACTAAATTAATATCTTACTCATGTTTTTTCCCTTAGGATTTTTTATAATTTTTTTATCAATCATTAACTTTTTTCTTTTACTTTCATGTGTTCTGATGACACTGAATATATCCTTGACACAAATCGTGTATACAAAGTTTTATGTAATGTCATCTCTGTACTGTTTATAAACATAATAATAAAAAATAAAGAATTTATTCACTTTCTCTTGGAGATTAATGACTGTGCAAACTGTACACCACCAAGTCGCAATTTTATGCTATGTTCACGATTATTACCAACTTCAAATATAAGAACATAAAATTGATAATCATAATCTATAAACATAATATTATGGGATAGGCCTATGTCATTCTGAGCTTTTATTTTTGATGCTTTTAAGATTGTATTCAGCTGACTATACAATGTGTCAATAGATTAGCTCACAATATCAGACTATATGCGATATTGTTTTCAGGAGATGAAGTCATTTTAACAGCCTATTATTTTCAATAAATCAACAATAACAAAATATATGAAAATACTATTCTAATCACACATTTCAAAACAATGCAGGATCATTTTCAAATATTTTAACTAGTGCTGTCAGTGATGATTATTTTGTTAATCATATGCTAAAGAGTTTTTTTATGTATGTTTTGTAATTAAGATAAGTGAACAATAGCTTTTAGTACAAATTAAATAGGCTACATGTAATGATGAGGCAATAATAATTGGTTGAAATTAAGTATCAAAAGTAAGTAGTCATATTGTTTTACTGTTAAACACTATTAAAATACATTAAGACATGTATAAACAATAAAATTGCGTGTTATAGCCTAAGAAATGCCAGCAGACAGCACCAGCGACCTGACGATTGTTGTTAAACTTTGCATTATACGAGCAAACCATTGTTTCTCTATAGTTTCATTCCATTTAATCTGTATGTTTGGCCACATGTTTATGATAGAAATACTACACCCAACAGTTTAAAGTTGTATTTTGAAACCCAAAAATGTATTTATAAATATATTGATGCGTTCATGTGTTGCTGGCGAATGTTTTTAAGTTGCTACAAATAATTTCAACCACGGATCGCAGAAGCGGGGGGCCGCCCGGGCCTGGGCACGGCACGGGCCTCATATATATGCCCAAGCCCGGCCCTTGTCGGACAGCTTATCAGAATCCTCTGCCCGAGCTCGTCTTCACCCAAAACACCTTATACTACTGTTTCATCTATTGAAATAGTTCAGTTTTAATGGCAAGGTGATTATATTTCGTGTCATTCTTTCGTTAAGTTAATTTAGAAAAACATTTGGAGCATTTTTGTTCATTAAATATAGGCTAAGTTTTTGTTTTTTGAAGTAATGACCAAGTGGTCAGCGAATGACTGATCCGACACATTGATCAAACACGCACAGTCTGTTTGATCAGTTTTACCTTCTCAAATCACCACTTGCCTAAAATAAGATCTATAGGCCTAAAAGAGTTTGAGTATAAAACAATGTTAGTTTCAACGTTAAACGGATAAATGTGCGCTATTAGATGCATACCCAATCCTTTGTGCGGAGAGTGGAAGTTAAAGCTTAAGGGGGCCGCTCGGGCCTGGGCCCGGGTAACTTTTGAGGTCTGGTAAAAATTATGACATACAAAAATACATAGGCTACAGATTCATATGGATTAATCATTAAAAGATCGCGATCTCGATTCAAACACACATAATCTTATTGCTATATTTAATTTCGCCATGTCTATAAAACCTTTGAAATCGCAATCACATCGGAATATTTAAACATGCTTTCGTGCAACCGCTGATCCAGAGAGCTCTTTTCATGCAAGTTAAGCTTTATGTTTGAATAAGCTTCACGAGCAGAAAACCTAAAAGGTACAGGCTGTGTTGCAAACATTAAATAATAACTTAAGTATTGGTATAAATGTTTATTAAAGCCCTGCACGGGCCTCATATGCCCTAGCCCGGCCCTTGTCCGACAGCTTCTCAGAATTATCGGCCCGAGTCCGACCCGAGCCCGTCTTTTTTCCCCCTTCTCCCGAAACAGCTTATAATAGCTACACTGTAAAATCCAATAGTTTACCTTACTTAGATATAATTAGTTATCTTTACTTAGTTGCTATACTTACTAGGTTTTATTAAGTTACAGCTACTTTCAAGCGAGTAAAACAGTTTACTTACTACTTTGAATGATGATTACTTAAAATATTCAAGTAGCCACAAAGAAACCAATGGCATTAATAAACCAGTGAGAGGCAGCAGTGCACTAATATGTTGCTAATTTGCAAAATAGCAACAGAAGAAGAAGAAAAGCAATTGTTTTTTTTTGTTTGTTTTTTTGTTTTTTTTTTTGAGGTGGCAATTGTTAATATGCAGTTATTTTTCACTAGTTACATTCACTCATTTCCCAAAGTCATCTTGAATGTTGTTTCAATACAACTATATATTTCAGAGAACATCACATAAGCTGACTTCATAAATTGATGTTGATTTTCGTAAAATGTTGTTGGTGTGTCTTATTTTATTTATTTATTTTTTTGTTATTATTATTATTATTTTTACTTACCATTACAGTGATTAATGTTCCGTTTGGTTGGGCACTTGGAACTTTGCTTTTCTTATTATAATTTTCTTCCTATTGATGCAGCAATGCAATATGAAGTCATAGTTTTTGATTTCAAGGAAAGAAAAGTAATCAGTGGGTTGCTTTTAGAAGGTAACCTTAAAATTTGGGTATTTCAATTAGCTAAATCTTTCCAACTCTTTAGCTAATATATTTTTTATGTTTGTTAATGATCTTTTACAATTTTATTGTTCTTCATAAACACATTAAGAAACTTTATTGGGTTGAGACAGTCCTTTAATATTTGTGATAATGTGCTCAAGTCACAAACTTCAACATTCAGCACATGAATCACAACAATGGTAACAATTCAATTTTATTTATTTTTATTAATTGTGACTATTAATAATAACTATTATATTATTTTATTTTCTCTTTTTGTTGTTACTAAATAAAATTAGCAAATAAAAACAACAACAGTAAAACAAAGCAATTGCATAATTTATTCATGCCGCAATGCACTCTGGGAGTCCGTGAGTAGCTATACTAAGTCAAGTGTAAGCCTAAAGTAAATGATAAAGTACCCCCTACAGTTCTTTTTTAGTTACTAGAGCTCTCATGTAAGTAAACTATACTAACTAAGCATTTGTCAGTACAGCATACTATTCTTATTTCACTTTACTTAGTTTTTTTAAGGCAATCGGTTTGCATGCTTTTTTAAGTAAGCCCAACTAATTAGATTTTACAGTGTACTGTTTCAACTATTGAAATAATTCAGTTTTGTATGTAAAGGCAAAGTGATTTTATTTCGTTTCATCCTTTTGTTAAGTTAATTTAGAAACAAATGTGAAACTTTTTTTGTTGTTGTTGTTGTTCGTTAAATACAATGTTTTGTTTTTTTAAAGTAACGAACAAGCGGCCAGCAGAAGACTGATCATAGTCTGTTTGATCAATTTTGCCTTCTCAAATCATCACGACTTGCTTAAAATAAAATCTATAGATACAGGCATAAGAGAGTTCAAGTATAAAACAACGTTAGTTTCAACGTTAAACTTAGATAAATGTGTGCTATTAGGCGCATATCCAATCATTGTGCGGAGAGTGGGAGCTAAAACCGCTTTGCAGGACATGGAGGCAATTTAAAATATTCCGTCATTTGCTCATAAAGGTAAAAGTAATACATCATTTGGAACTGTTAAGGGTCTACTTTTATTTGTGTGCACTCATAATATCAACAGAGTGTAGCAAATTGTGCTTTTATTAAATAAAGAAAACAAACATGAATCACTTTCTAATGCCTTAACGAAATAAAAATACTCTTTCACAAAAACAAAAAAACCTTTCAACTTAAACTGTAAAGATGCATTTCTCTAAAGCCGCGTCCAAAGAGGAGATGGTGAGTCAGGATCCGCAACTGCATCCTTGCGACACTGACTCAGAAAACACTGATTTATTAGTAAATACTTCAAATAACTCCTTACTATTTCCCCCGATATTGTAATTACTTTTGCCGGTGCTTTGTGGCAAGTTTCAGCCTACTGCATGCGCTTGAACGTGGAACTCTTCCAGCTGCGCTGATTTGCTGCTGATGGCGGAGGCACTAAACGATTCCGGGGTCGGTCTCGAAAGTGAAAGCGAAAGTCTCCTGCTGTTTCCACCAGCGCTGAAATTTGTTTAAATCACCATAATTGATGTATGTATAAAATATAAAAATAAGGATAAGCCTAGAACAGGCCCGAAGCCCAGTCGCGTCTGAACTATGACCTGAAAAATGGTCCCGAAGCCCAGACTTATTTATAACATTTTAGACATTGTATAAATTGACTCATTTATAAAGTTAAATAAAACATTTTAACTAATAACTGTACTATTAATATTATTTTTAATATTAAAATGTAGACTAAAGATTGATCTTTTGATACGTTCCGCGATCAATGATTTCAACAGCACAAGTTTTGTCCACATTCCCAAATGCAAGTTATTGTGGAAAATAAATTACCAAGCATAGAATAAAATAAGGCAGTGGCTATATGCACTAAGTGCAAATAGCAATAGAGGCTATTTACACTATGTTAAAATAGGATGTTTTGTTATTTATACCACTTATTGCAATTATCTGCACCTCAGTATTTAAGTACATTCTAAAACAGTATGCAACTTACTGAGTGTAAATTTTAATTCAGATTATTAAATAGATGCCATGGCTGACACCTTATTAGGACAATAAATCCCTGCATACACCTATCCTAACCCTACCCAGTTTTATTTTCAACTTTTTGATTATTTCCTTCATTTTATCGAAAAAAATGCTTTTTCTGATGTGATCTGAAATTTAACAAGGGATAAAAAAAAGTTTGCCAAAAGCAGATTCGAACCTGAGTCGATCGCGTCAGAATGTGTATGACACGGAATTTACTTTCTGTACCATTGAAGTTGATAAGTCATGCTGAGTGTATTTGTAATCGTGACTAGCCCATTCACACGTTGGTGGGTGGAGTTACTGCAAATACACATTCCCATAAAGACATACAAGAACGGTAAATGGTTCTGCCACAAACTCAACTCTGTTGAACAGAACAGTACCAGAGGGTTAAAGGGATACAGATGTTTATGTTGTCCCAAGCACATATTTCTTTTTCTCTCTTCTCTGGAAAAAAAAAAAATTACAAGACTTATTGAAGACCACCTTTGTACCTAAATGCAACACATGAACTTTTGGAGTTTTAGGTTCTCACGGAGTGGGAAATATAGAATAAATATATAAAAAGAAATATAAAATTACAGTATACTGGATACCAGCTGTCTTTTCTTTAGAACTGTGCTGAGTCTTCACTCCAGGGATGTTCTCCTTTTATTCACCGCTTTTATAATTTATTTTTTATTTCTCTTCTAGTTCCTCTAGACTTCTAAGGAGGACGTAACACAGCCAATACACACAAAGACACACGCACACCCATAATACATGGAATAAATTTAGAATTCTTATGCACTGTTGCCAAGTGTTAGTTATCTAATTACTGTAAAATCAATATCCTATAGCAAATTGCCTGCATCTACTAATGGAAACTTTTAATTGCGTTTTAAGGCGGCAGAAACGACGTGTGTATGAGGCGTCATGAAATGCAACGTACATAGAAGACCACATATGTATCAGACGTCATGAATTGCGATGTACATAGTTCAGACGTACCTATCACGCTTCTTTTTTTTTATTTTAATGTAAATTTCTCACGTACGCCGCCTTCACGTCGCCGCCTAAGGTTGGTTCTACAGGGACGTCGCCGTAACGTCGTCGCGGGTCTATCATCTGCCCTCCCTATCAATAGGCTTGTTTGAGATGAGCAAATTCTGCGCAGAATCGATCACCAGTGATCACCGCAAGATGCATGCCGGTTAGAAATGTGTCCGAGTTACGTCCGCCTTGCTCTGATGTCATGCTGATGTGTGCCAAAAAACTCTCCCGTTGGCGAGGCGGCTGTGTCGGATTGAGCAGTCGGGCGCAGTAGCTCTACACCGACTGCACTGACCAAAAGCACGATGGGAAACGACTGGATGACGACCCAGCTTAAAGCTTATTTGTTCAGACAACCGTGACGTTGCCGTTCTTTTCTAAACCGTTTTATTTGTTAAATTTAAATTAAATTAATTTAAAATTAAATTTTAAGTCCCCGACACTATGCCAGTATGATCTCTGCGTGAGATGTGTGATTGTTGTCATATTTCTATAAAAATCTAAAATACACGTTTGTATTAAAGTAAAAATGGATGATAAATACGCCTTTGGTATGGTATTAAATGGCAAGCACTTTGAGTGTCTTGTTCATCATATTTATTTTATGTTCCGTCATTTTTGCATCATGTAAAAACAACAGAGCTGAAATTATATCATGTTTATTAGCAACACAGCAGGTGAGTGTTATAACACGATATCCGCTTTTGATCTCGTAGGTGTCTGTTCTACTTCTCGAGGTCAGAACTGTCCGTCTTGACTGCATTTATTTCACTCCTCCCCTCACTGCAGCCCCTACTCTTACCTACATTTCAGGCGAGGCGAGGCGCATCTCAAACGAGCCTAATCCCATTCAAAATTTGACACGGTCTGACGGTGACGTGAGGGTAGACTGCGCCTTATCCTTAGCCTGCTCAGCCTTATTAGCCTTAAAACTGGCACGATATGCCCCTCATACAAATGTTTGCTGGGGTTCGGTAAGAGTGTCAGTGTCAGTCACTCTCTGCTGATTCAGTGTCAGCGGTTGTGTCACTGAGCATTGTGGCGTGTGCTAATAATAATCATGCGTCAGATGACGTCACTTCATCTGCAAGAGTCAACGACAGATCTTTTACTGTACCATCCTCGATCAGATATAGTTTGTGATGCGAAAAACATGAAAAAGGCGCCTGAACTAGAAACACCAAAGTAATCGAGCTGAAAGGTGACGCCCACTATTGTTGAGTGACGTGCCGACAACCGCAAACCTCAAAATGAAATGTGGAGGCAATAAATAAACGCAGAAATAAATAAACACATATTTAAATACATAAATAAATGTTTAAATAAATGTTTAAATAAATACATACATATTTAAATAAATAAATATTTAAATAAATGTATAAATGTATTTATGCTTTCAACAATTAAATTATGCATTTAACGATTTATTTATATATTTCAACATTTATTTAATTATTTAATTTTGCGTAATTTGGCCCTTCATATCCGACTTGACGCTTGTGTACGTAAAAGATAGCCATCTAAAATGGACCCCTGTGGGTCATGTGACCACTTTTTTGCATTTTCATTTATTAGTATTTGAGTTCTCCCACACTGAGACAGCATTTATCTATTAAACGTGTGTCTTATTTTATTAAAAACAACTGAAATAGGCTATGTTGCTGGATGCAACACGGTACAATGGAGGGTTAATAACTTTTCACATATTATTTATTTTTTGTTTGTTTGTACAGTGATTACATTTCACACAGTTTTCATTTTATTGTGTGTACAGTACACCGGTTACCATAAATCCTTCCTTAACTCCTCAGTGTTTCATTAGGTGAATGGTCCATTGTGTTCTAACTTTCATTTTCAGAGAAATGAAATTCATTCAGGTGAGCAGTGTTTCAAAGAAAACCCTCCCTAAAGGACATCCACCCATTTACAGTAAATACATTATGTATTTCTCTGTTTTTTATGTTTAGTCTTTGTTTTGTTAATTAAAATTGATGAAGAGCACGTAATATTGTATTAATACTACTAATATTCTGTAAAAAAAAAAAAAAAAAAAAATTAAAAATTAAAAAATCATATATAGCATATGTCAATGCATCTAAAACTTCTTGTGTTAATAAATGTGCAAATAAGATATTTACTTATTGTGATTCATTCACTTTATTACACACACACGTGAATTGTTGGGACTTTCCATAGACTTCTATTACTGACAAAATAATATTGTCTATCCCCTAACCCAACCCTAACCCTAAACCTACCCCTTACAGGAAACATGTTTGCGTCATTACACTTTCAGATGAACATCATTTACTATTTTTAATTTACTATTTTTATTTATATTTATTTTATTTATTTATTTATTTATTTATTTTTTACATTGTGGGGACCACAGGCCGGTTTAAAAAGTTTGAGCAGTTTGAAAAAAATAAAATAAAATAAAATAATAATAATAAAATAGTTTCAGGCCAGGCTACAGAAACTTTGGCTGAAAGATATGCAAGACAGGAGCCCAGAGTTTTATCTGTTGATCTTTTTGCTCTTTTTTGACACATATACACATATCTTTAGGTGTAACCGGTTTGACACAAAGGTGGCAGAACTTGATGACTCATTCCAGGGCTATATAAACCTATACGTTTCACTCTCTGCTATTAAATGAAGTTACAGCCACTGAATACTTGCACATTAATGGTAAGACTATTTATGCAGTTCATTGTCTTATAAAAGTATGTTGTAAGTAAAATACGTATGTGCTTTCTATATTTAACTAACACCAATAATATTAATAGTTTATGAATAACTTAATGAGTGGAAGTAAATTGTTATGTAATTCAATCCTATTTTAACTTCCTAATTATGCAAAAATGCATGTAATAGCATAAATCTGGTAAATGAAAGCGTACACGTTGCTCATTTACATATACTCTGTGCTTGAAGAGAAAATACACCAGTCAGCATGTTGCAAAAACGTTATTTTCAGTTAATGTTATTCTTTTTAGCGTGGATTTGGCTTAAAAACAGGAGTGATTAAGCTTATATAAGTGTGCAGCGATGTGCAGATCAGCTGAATCAATCTGCTGTTAAAAATGAACCATCCATTCATCATATCATAATGCAAAACTAAGAATTAGAATAGTTGTAAATGACGATCGTGTGCAGTTAAATATAGGTGCGGGTGGATAATTTATTTGAAGCTGCGGATTCGGGTGACGTTTGAACTCATCCGCGCATCTCTACCTGCCGGACCTTTCGTTTACAAGCGCGACTCCCTAACCATTAGACCACCAGGGCTGTCCGACAAACACTATTTCTGTACAGGCTAATGTTCTTTTTGTGTTTTTGAAGAGCGGAGAAGACTCTAAACTTTTGCCGTCTATTTGTAGCCAATATACTTTTGTGGGCTACGTTTTAAAAATCATGTGACTAAAGAGCTTCATTGCTATATCTTGTGATTTTGGTGTATTAGTGTATTAAACGATACGAAAAACTAAGCGCCCATATAACTACAATAAAATGTATAACCTGTACGTTGATGAAAGCACGTAATGCGATGCACTTACTGCCGCAGATACAGCTGTTCTTATGACAGACAAAACACAAACACAAAAATCTTCATTTGCTGGTCAAAAACTCCATTTGAGCTTGATTTTCACAAAATGTTAAGTGAGGTCTGATAAAGCCATAATGACGACTGTTTTTAATAATCTATTTTTATTTTTATATTTCAGTGCTTGATGTGCCGTGGTATTTATTATTTACCCATTTTATTTGCCACTGTATAGGCCCAAAATAATATAATATCATTAAGATATTCACATATATGAAACTGAAGTTTTAACAACAAAGTGACAATTTTGTTATTTTTTTGTTATTAAAATTTGTAACGCAAATAATGGATTTCCCCTTCAAAAACGATCTCAGTTTGTGGTTCATTAATATTGCAGATCAGTCATGAAGTAGTACAATGGAAAATTCGTATTTATTAAACATCTTATTAACAAAATTAAGAAGACGAAGCCTGGCCCATACTTGCGCTGTAACCCAAATAAATAAGGTTTATTTAAAACGAATGCTTAATTTGTGGTTCATTCATAACAATAGTTAGCATGGGCTTTTGGATCCGCCACCAGTGATTTCGCATCAGTCTCGTCTTGTGACTCCTGCGCTCCGCACCGCTTCAGTCGCATCAAGCGTGGCGCCTCCCTCAGATATGTAGCGTCCCATGTCCAACTAAATTGATTTGCCTTGTAACACCGACTGCAGGACCAAGCCTGTGCATTGCACACTTATAACTTCGCTCTTGGCAAAGCTTGGCACTATATAAATCACACTGCCAGGAGGAGTCATCTCATCTCGACAATTCATGTAATGCATGCAAGCGGAGTTGGTACCTCAGGGCTTGTCGCTTGATCTCATGAAAATGCGTGGGGTAGATGCATAGGCAGGGCCGTGCACAGACCTTTTGAGGGGCATGTGCTGAAACTGAAAAAAGGGTGACCTGATGATTCTCATTGTGTAAAGTTTTTTTCGATACGGTTGTGCCACTCGGGCCTGGCAGATCATGTGAAAATGCGTGGGGTGGAAGATCATAGAGCGGGGGCGTTACTGCAGACCTTTTTGAGGGCATGTGCAAACTGAAAAAGAGATGCCGGTGCGTTCTCATTTGTGTAGCAAAGTTTTTTTTTAATACAACGGTATTACAGTAGTAAACCATGTCTTCCCTATCTGTCATTACACTCCGAGTTGTGTCGGTGGAGTGTCACGGTACTGAATTAATCTTGAAGGCCAAACCTCTGACGGATTTTGAGAAGGCCAATGAAAATTAGATTGTGCGTGCAGATTTGCATAGCTGACCACGCCGGACGTCCGGTATAAATAGCAGCGGTGCATCTGCTCACTCGTTTTTCGGAGTCAATGCAGCGCTCTGAGCGAGAAGCGGCAACATTCACCCTTCGCGGATCTACGGCACAGACAGCGTCTCTCCTGGACACTGCCGTGTTGTGAGAGTCCCCTGGCGCCGACGGCGATCTTCAAGAGAAGATTCTTCTGCAGAGAGCAAATTTTCTAAAAGAGCTCCAGACGGATTGTGTGTTTACGATGCCTTCCGCCTGTGTCCTACTGGTGCGGATTCTACCTTTCCTCGAACGCATCGGCACGAACGCTGTGTTCAATGCTTGGGCGAGCATGCTGACTAGCGCTGAGGGAGGTTGTCAGCACTGCGGCGACATGCCCTTTGGGCACTCCGCCGAGAGCCGCCTTTCGGCGGCGCCCTCATCTCGCTTCCCGCCCGGTCCTTCTACTTCCGGGTACGAGGCCGCTGGCGATGCCGAGGAGCGCAGGTGTTGAGCGAAGTTTGCCAGTTGCGTCCCCGCAAACCGCCACCCTGTGTGTCACCGATTGAGTCTCCGGACGATTTTGAAAGCTCGTCTCAGTGGGCTGGATCTTTTGTTGGGGCTCCTGCTGAGGAAAAGCAGCGTCCCGGAGGGAGAGCCGCCAGAGGCTGACGCCACAACCGAAGTTCGCCCGGCGGTTGAATCTCAGTCTGTGGCAGGCCGAAATGGCCGCATTCGGGCAGCCAAGGGAGATCGGGTTGCGGTTCCCCGCCCAGCCCTGAGCCTTCAAGGCTGGATGACTGGTTCCTGGGCAGGGACTCGAAGCCCTCCCGGCTTTTCCCGGAAGTGCAGGAGGAGTTGACGAAATCGTGGAAAGCCCCTCTGTCGCCTCGCTCACACGCTAACTCCCGTCCCTCACCACCCTCGATGGCGGTCCAGCGGGGTATTCGAGGTTCCAGGTGGAGAGAGGCTGCGATGCACTTGTGCCCGCAAAACGCCGCCTCCTGAGGGGCCGACTCCGCCCAGGGCCTGTAAGTTTTCGCCGCTTAGCGGCGGCTTACGCTGCCTCTGGGCAGCTGCCCCCCTCCACGCATGGCGATTTTGCAGGATCAGGCTAAGGTTCTTAAAGACCTGCGAGGGTGCTCCCACCCAGAGCTGTTAACGCAGCGGCCAGCACCAATTATGCCTTACGGGCTGCCCGCGCAAGCTCGGGCGATGTCCACTATGGTGGTCCAGGGAGCCACCTGTGGTTAAACCTGGCGAGATGCGACGCCGAAGGTTCGCTTCTCGACGCCCCATTTCCCAGGCTGGCCTCTTCGCTAAACCGTGGAGGAGTTTGCCCAGCAGTTCTCCACCGGTGAAACAGCAGACGGAGGCCATCAAGCACATCCTGCCTCGGCGTGCAGCGAAGTTCGCCCAGCTCAGCCGACGAGCAGCCTCCCGCTCCTCCCCAGGCCCCCACGAGGGTGGCTCCAGACCCCGCAGCCTGCCGGGTCAGCCAGACCCGCCCAACGGTCCAGCACTCGAGGAAGGTGGCACCGCCAGCTCGCCCTCAGGCTACTAAGAACCCCGGCAGGTTTCAAGCGTTCCTGAGACGGGCAGCCCAGGGAGGAGGGATCGTTTGGCCTGTCGGATCCACACTCACGAGGGGCGAGCTGGATTCGGCTTCCCCTGTCTGCCACCCCGGCCACCAGGTCAACAAAAGAGCAATTTTCTCCTTCTGGGCATATTACACAGCACCCCCCTCCGCCGATGGTCGGATGCTGTCTCCGTTCAGGGCATGCGGTCACACACCTTCTGTGCTCCCTCATGCTCTAGAACAACGGGCTTGGTCAGACGATCCCTGTCGGGTGGATCCCTCTGCTGCTTCGACGGTCGGTCTCCCTGGGCAAAGCAGCCAGTGGCCTCGGGCTTACCTCCGACCACACGCTGTTTTCCCAGCTGTTCCCCACCCTGGTACGCCGAATGTAACTCCTCTGCCCTAGCGGAGAACTTTCTGGATTGGCTGAATCTCCCCAATCCTTCCCTGGCTGCTCAAGACCTCGGCTCGGCTATGCTATCCAGTTTGCCGTCGTCCGCCCAAGTTCTGCGGTGTTCTCACTACCTCGGTCCAGGGCTCCAACACCGCTGTTCTTGATCGCAGTCCTTCTGGCGGTGCGATAGAAACTGTCCCCTCAGCCGAAATGAAGAAAGGGTTTTACAGCCCCTACTTCATTGTACCCAAGAGGGGTGGTGGGCTCAGACCTATCCTGGATTTGAGGGTTTTGAATCGGGCCTACTCAAGCTCCCGCTCAAAATGCTGACCCTCAAGCACATTCTACGCAGGTTCCAGGATTGGTTTGTGGCATAGACCTGAAAGACGCGTACTTTCATGTCTCGATCCTTCCAAGACACAGGCCGTTCCGGGTTTCGGGCATATCAGTAAAGGTTCTCCCCTTCGCCCTCCCTGTCGCCTCGCCTTTTAGTAGAGGCTGCCCTTTCCCCTCAGGAAATGGGCATTGATTCTCAACTATCTCGACGACTGGCTGATCCTGGCTCACCGCTGGATCGGTTTCAGGGACATGGTTCTCAACCATTTGGCTCGCTTGGGGCTTCGGGTCAACTGGGAAAAGAGCAAACTCTCCCCGCGCAGAGGATCTCTTTTCTCGGTGTAGAACTGGACTCGGTCGGCATGTCTGCCGCTCTCCCCGAGCGCGTACAGTCAGTTCTGAGATGCGTGGCAACGCCAGGTGCAGCTCAGCGTCCCCTAAAACAGGTTCAGAGGCTCCTAGGGCACATGGCATCCTCAGCCGCGTCACCGCTGGGTTTGATGCACATGAGACCGCTGCAGCATTGGCTCCGCACGAGTCCCCAGGAGGGCGCACCACGCACGCCCGTGTGAACATCACACCATCGCAGCACTCCCCTTTGACGGACATCGGTTCCTTCGGTCAGGAGTGCCCAGGTGTCCAGACGCGCCGCTGTCACCACGGACGCTTCCAGGACAGGCTGGGGTGCCACCTGTAACGGGCAGCTTCGGGTCTGGGCAGGCCCCGGGCTGCATTGGCACATCAATTGTCTGGAGTTGTTGGCAGTGCTTCTAGCTCTGAGGAGGTTCTGGCCTATGATTCAGAACAAGCACGTGTTGGTCAGGTCGGACAACATGGCTGACAGTAGCCTACATCAACCACCAGGGCGGTGTACTGCCTCCTTTCGTGTCACAACTAGCCCGCCACCTCCTGCTCTGGAGCCAACACAGACTCAGGTCCCACGGGCCACTCATTCCGGGCGATGCCAATCGAGTGGCCGATTCTCTGTCACGACAGGTTTCGGCCGAGGCAGTGGGAGGCTCCACCCTCAGTCGGGTTCAACTGATTTGGGATCGATTCGGCGCAAGTGGATCTCTTCGCCTCACCGGAATCCACCCACTGCCAGTTGTAGGTGGACCGAGGCTCCCTCGGTATAGATGCACTGGCACACAGTTGGCGAAGGACCGGCTGCATCGTTCCCCGGAGTCTGATCGCACAAACTTTGTGCAAAGTCAGGGAGGACAAGGAGCAGGTCCTCTTGGTAGCCCCTTCTGGCCCAACAGAACCTGGTTCTCGGACCTGGTTCTCCTGGCAGCCCTCCTGGCGCTCTGAGGAAGGACCTCCTTTCCCAGGAAGGGCCTTGGCACCCGCCTCGATCTCTGAACCTCCACCTGTGGCCCCTGGACGCACCAGGAGGACTTCAGAGATCTCCCACCATCAGTGGTGAACACACTCATTCAGGCAAGAGCTCCCTCACAGGCGGCTGTATGACTCTAAATGGCTGTTTGTGAACTGGTGTTTCTGCTAAGGGACCCACGGAGTTGCATCGAATCAGTGTTATCCTTCCTCCAGGGAGGGTTGGACAGGCACCTATCTGCCTCACTTAAGGTTCATGTGGGCTATATCGGCTAATCATGACCTGGTGGGTGGCAGGTCGTGGGAAACACGATTTGGTAATCAGGTTTCTGAGAGGAGCCCGGAGACTGAACCCTCCTCGGCCACATCTTATCCCCTCTTGGGACCTTGCTGTGGTTCTCCTGGGCCTACAGCAGGGTCCCTTCGAGCCTCTTCAGTCAGTCAAACTCGATGCTCTCTCCCTAAAGACGGCTCTCCTGACTGCTCGCCCGGTAAAGAGAGTGGGAGACCTCAAGCCCTCTCCATCAACAGTTAGTTTGGAATTGGGACCAGCGATTCTCACGTCGTCCTGAGACCCGCCTGGATGCAAAGTCCCCACCACTCCCTTCAGAGACCAGGTGGTGACTTTGCAAGCTATCTCTTCCCAGGAAGATGACCCCAACCTGACCTGTTATGCCCAGTCCGTGCCCCGCATCTACTTGGAGCACTCAGCCCTTCAGACGCTCTGAACAGCTCTTCGTGTTATGGGGGACAGCAGAAGGAAGGCTGTCTCCAAACAGAGGATCTCCCACTGGCTGGTGGGCGCAATTGGTGGCCCACCAGGCCAGAGGCCCACCCTGCCCTCTGGAGGTAAGAGCCCACGACTACGGCTGCCTCGGCAGCCCTGGCAAATGGGGCCTCAACAGACATCTGTAGAGCTGCAGGTTGGGCTACACCTAACACATTTGCCAGATTTTACAATTTACATGGAGCCAGTGTCAGCTAGAGTCTTGAATACCACCAGCTCTTGACTCAGTTCTCTGGTTGGTGTAGAGCTTTGCTTTAAAGCTTCCCCTAACGGTGATTACGCTCTGAGTTTCAGTAGGTTTCTAGCGTGAACCCTGGACACCATCTCCATCATTGGCACCTCTGGACGGGGCAGAGTTTTATGGAGGGACTCATTAATTCGGGTCACAAGGTATGGTCACCTTTGTTCTGATTGAATTGTGCCCATATGTAGTGGCTCCTTATGTGGCCCCATGTGTATCCCACCTATAACTCCTGTAGTGGTGTTTCTGAGGACTGGTTTGTCTCTAGGGTCTGAGTCTGGTGGTCTCCCCGTGTGAGTCCCACCTCAGCCCCCATGTTTAATGTTGTCACTTGTACCCCCTGTTGGGCAGGTTGTGAACTCCGTAGCGGTTTTCCTCCAGGAGGCGCTTCCAACGCCGGCCTCTACTGAGGAAGGCCCGCTGCAGAACCCTGGTACAGGTCAGTCTTGGGACGTTGGATGGTCACGGAGGAGGTGAGCTGCACCTCGCTAACACGCTGCCTGTTACTTCTGCTATCACTGTGACGCCCAGTAAGGTGGCGGTTTTCTACGGGGACTAGTGTCGCATACACTACCGACACAACTCGAGGTGACAGATAGGGAACCCTCGGTTAATATGGTCCTCTGATGGAGGGAACGGAGACGCAGGTCTTCCACCTTCCTGGACCGCCTGAGTGAGTTGAGACCCTCGGCCCTCAGATCAGAACGAGTGAGCAGATGCACACGCTGCCCCATTTATACCCGGACGCCCCTGGCCATCAGCTATCTGCACCCATTTCATTGGCCTTTCTCAAAACTGTCAGAGGTGTTTGGGCTCAAGAGCGCATTCTAGTGTCGTATTAATTACTCGACATTAACGCTCCGCTCTCCATCAGGGAACGAGGGTTACCATACTCTGAGGCGTTTTTCTATGTTTATACATGTGAAGATGAGCGGGGAGTATACAATACTAGATTTTTTTTTTTAAATCTAGCCAGCAAACACATGCATAATATAATAGCATCGTAAACTTTAACCTACCATGCTGTGTGACCATAGGCTATATAATATGATGAAATGTTAATAAATTACATCATGTAATTTACATGCATCAGCACATTCAGCAGATAGCCATAAAATCAAAATAGAATTTTTTTATAATATATTTTACCTAGCTGACAAGGATCACTCGGTGGCTTTGTGTCAAACTCAAATGCAGTTACACCGCAGGTTTTTGACCAGCGAATGTGTGCAATTTGTCCATCATTAAAACGACATCACATTACGTCAACATCACACCGGTGTGGTGATGCATTATATGAACCTTTATAGACATACTAGTGTTTATTTCATAAAGACAATGTTGCACTTATTCAAACAACAAGATATTGTACCGTTACAAGACGAAGATGTTCATCTGCTTCTGCTCTATGACTCTGATGTGCTGAAACGTAAGTTCGCGGCGCTCAGGGGGCGGAGTTATGAAGTTTGACTGACAGTTTGAGCGGTTCTAAGAGATGCGCTTTTTAATGCCTTTAATTGGTGAAATATTTGTTAAAAAGACAAACAGACGTAAAGGGTTACCAATAGCATTGGTTTATTAAAAAAAAAAAAAAACTCCCCCCCCAAAAAAGGCCACTTCCGAGTGTAATTACAAAAAGGGCATGTGCTCTGCACAGGTTGAGCCCTACTGTGCACGTGCCTGTGCATAGGCTATAAAATGCACGCGAAAACTGCCTATTATATGCACGACAAACGCATGCATATCATATGCACGCCAAATCAATTTCATCGTATGAACACCATGCCGAATAGAAACAAAAAATCGTGTTATTTATACGCATTTTCATGAGACCGGGCTCTCGAATGCATTTTAACGAAATCAATACCTTAAAATGAAAAGAAGCAGGTTTTTGCAATCACACAATTTTAAGTGAGTACTGGCACTTCTTTTTTTTTTTTCCACTTCAAGCACTGCATATACTCCTGACATTAAGGACTTTTTCACTTGAAACTTGTTCACTTGATAATTGGCAATTACTTTAACTGAAGTGAGAAATTATACTTCTCCCGTTCTGCTAGGCATCTGAGTTTCTTTCTCCACACTGCTGAAAGGACAGGAAGCATCATCAGTTATCAATTTCAAGACGCTCCTCAGACAAACCTCTTCATCTTAATAAAAACAATAATACATTAATTGACTAAACGAATTCAGGATTGACCATGTCTTCCATACCTTCATCTAAAAATGGAATCATCACAATTCCTGCTGAACTTAGAGATTCACTATCACACCTCGACATTGTATGGTCTGATATGTTTGAGACAGGAGACATTAACCCTGAAGAAGCTAAGAAGCATGAGGCTGACTTTCTTAAAGGAGCCCCACTAAAGTGGATTAATTTAGTGGAGGATGAAAACTCACCGATGGTCAAGAGAGACGGCTTTAATGATTTAATACAGTTAATTAAGAGAAAAAATAAAAAACCTTGTCTCATCACTGATGTTTCCTTACGGTACCAGTCTGGCAGTGGAGGCTCAACTCTCGCCATGCAGGTGCTTTGGCATTTCCGGAAAGATCTCAGATGTGCCAGAGTCATCAATTCAGATCTAGACATTAAAGAGCTGTCAAAACAAGTGGTGGACCTTTTTCTGCTGTCTAATGAAGAACACACAAGACAAAATCGGAAAACTGTGCTGCTGTTACTGGACACCAGGGAAAAAATAAATGATCTACCTATCAAGAATTTTCTCTGGGAAGACCTGATTGATGAAATCAATAGGAGGCACATCAATACTGAGACTCCAGCTGTGATCATTTTGAACTGCATCCCTACAGACTTCACTCTGACCGACACAATGATTCTTCCTCCAAAACTCTCTGAAGGGGAAATAAAAAAATTCAAGGAAAAACTTCTGCAACAGATCCACATACAGAGAAAAGGCCATTGGAAAGTTGCAAGCATAAATCTGTTGCACCACGAAGACAGCGGCGGATCAGCGCTAGCTAGGAAGGTACTGTCAGAATTGAGTGAAGAGTTCACATGTGAAACCCTGACAGAACCATTCAAAACAGATATCAAAGAAAATAAAGATGAGTTTGCGAGAGAGATTAAATATAAGGCAGATGAACTGTTCAGAGTATATGAAACACACCAAAACACTGTGCTTCTTCTGTTGGATCATAAAGGTGACAAGCCTCTACGCTACTTAATAAAGAATCTGCAGTGCTGATCAAACTGACCATCCTGCATTCATCATTATCAACGCTGTTGGCAAGAGCATTGTTCGAGCAAAATGTGACGATGTGAAACTTAAAATGGAGCTCCTACCAGAGGAGAAGGACAGATTTGCTCAGAAAAAGAAGGAGATTGAAAAGAAGCACATGGAAATGTCACAGACATTTCATGCTTTTAACATAATGCAGGGAGGTTTCCAGAAAGAGGATGCTGAGAAATTGATCACAGAAGAAATTAAGAAACATGTTCAAAAGGACAGGAAGTCCAGCAGCACAAGACTTCTCAGTTTTTTGGCTTTGATAAACTCATATGTCCCAGGTTCACACCTGTCAAAGCTTTTCTGTGAGGAATTCATGGATCAGACTGAGCAGCCGACCGATGAGGGAAACCCCACACTGGAAACAATAATGAAGCCGTTCATGAATCTCATAGTCATTTTCTCAGAAGGAGATCAGAAAACCAACTACATACACTTGGCACATCCAATGATTGCTCATGCATGTCTTAAAATGCTCAATGAGCACAAAGTGACAAGATTTGACATCGCTCAGGACTTCTTGAACAGCTTGGTGAATGGAAAGGAGAGTAATTCTGGACAGATTTGCAAGAGCATGTTGATCACAAGACTTGAGCATCTTTTTAAAAAGGAAATGTTTTCCAAATTAATCCTTGACATCATGGATAAAAGTGAAAATACTGCTGGACAATGTATTTATTTGTTGAAGTTGGCTTCAGATTTGTTCTCTGAAGACCCTTTTTATCCTCAAACACTTGCACGTTTGTATTACATTGAGGTAAAAGAGGACGACAAATATGAGGAGGCAAGAAAATGGGCAGAAGAGGCCATTAAACGAGATCCCAAAAATTCACATATCAGGGATACTTTGGGACAAGTTCACAAAAACCACCTGCTGAATGAAACTAAAAAGCCATCCTCAGATATTAATGTACGTTTGGCCATTGCACGGTCTGCCATTAAAGCATTTAAAGAAGAAGAGGAAGCTGCTGAAGACGAGGCAGAAGACAACACTAAATTCAATAACAGGGGTCTCTTTGGGTTCCTCCAGGTTTGCAAGATCATACATCCAGAAACATCTCTGAACAGGACGCCTCTTGAACACACTGAACAGGAACACAGTAAGTTCATCAGTAGTCTCAAAGGTGATGTTGAGACAAAATATGATTTCTTTGAATGGTACCTGGCATTCTCAAGACAAAGCTTTCAAAAAGAGGATCCAGACTACATTCAAAAAGAGGTTGAAGAGTGCTACATGCACTATTTTAAAATGGACAAGCAGGCTGATAAAATTACCCTGGATAAGAAAAAAAATAAGTATTCTGGAGAACTTCTTCATATCCTGAAATCAGACATCAGTGTGCTTGACCAATATAAAAGCAAAATTGAAAAGCCACAGTCCGACAGTGAAAGCCAAACTGTTCTCTACATTCTTGCCAACATCATCTGTAATAATGACGGTGAGCAGTTTGAAAAAATCAAAGAGTTTCAGGCCAAGTTACAGAAACTTTGGCTGAGAGAAACGCAAGACAGAAGACCAGAGTTTTATCTCCTGATTCTTTTGCTCTTTTGGCCTGATGATGTGCAGCCAGAAATCACAAATCCTCCCAACCTTGAAAAGTGTCTCAGAAAAATGCGTGAATCATACAAGAGCAAGTATAAGAAATACCTTCGTGGTCGCTACCTGCTGCCTCTGTTCTTCTTGGCAAAACGAAAAGGTTTGCAGAGACTGATTTATATGTCGAAACTAAGTCAAACTGATCTGGAGCGCCTCACGGAAGGGGATGGAAGTGAAGAAATCAAAGATCTTCAGCGTATCAATGGTCAGGTCAGAGATCATAAAGTGTTTGCCATTACAGGAGAGAAACAGATTCAGGTCACCCCTCACGATCCGGCCAGTGTGTGCAAACAAGGCCAGGTGTCTTTCTACCTTGGCTTCAATATCAGAGGACCTGTTGCCTACAACATCAGATATAAGGACAGTAAGTTATATTCTATTGTACTTCATAATTCTGAAGACTCAGAACACAATTCTTATATGCCAATCTTTTTATCAGTATGCAATTTGGTTGTTTTTAAAGTGTGCATCAACTGTATTTTTACCCACAGTGATAGATTTTCCCCCTTTCCTTTGCAGCTTTTGAAGATTATTATGTGAAGAAGGCCAACGAGAGAATACAACAACAACAAAAAAAATCCTAAATGATCTTCTTCTTCTTTGCTTTTCATTAATTTAATTCTCTAAAATGTGCTATCCCTTAGAATAAATTATGTATGGCAAATTAGAACCATCAGGTAAAATTATTGTTGATATTGAAGGATCTGACGATCCTCAAATGCAAACTGTGTGTGTTTTGCCTCAGAGCAACCATACATTTGTGCTGTGTTTTGCTTTCTCTTGATATATTCTTCATTTATTCTTCATTCATTTATAATCATTAATCATTTAATCATTTTATTATTCCATTTAATCATATAATCATTTAGAATAATCATTATAATCATTTATATATTCATTTTATTGATTCATTAATTGATTAGTAATTCATATTATATTATAGTTCTTTTATATATATTTTCCATTGTTGTTTAGTCTTATGACTGTGTAGCTGCAAGGGCTGCTTGTCTTCATGAATAAGAGATACAAGGGAATGTTTACAGAAACTCAAGGTTTATGGGATGTTGTTGTGAATCAGTTTGGTATAACAACACTTTTTGAATTTGTGTTCTCCAGACGAAGTCTGAGCATTGAGACATATGCAACTAAGACTATTCAATAAACTCTGCTCCTTTTATCATCATTACTTCGTCTCCTGCTTCTGCTCTTTTCTGGCTTCCATCGGTCAACTTTCTAACTGACAGAAACCTGCTGTTATTGTGGGTTAGAGTCCTGCATCTTTTGTTAGTGGGGTTGTTAGTCAGCTTGCTGACTAGTTGTTCTGTTACCGGAAAGACTGATATTTTCTGACGGGATCTGGTGTCCGGGGCTGGATCCTAATTGTCTGGCGTGTGGACCTGATCTAACAATACTGATGTAACTTAAGCTTTATTTCCCAGCATGCTTTGCATATGATTTTAAGGGGGAGAGAAACCTGTTGAAACGAAGTAGTTTTTTTTTTTGTTTGTTTGTTTTTGTCTTTTTATTTTACCATGTGTATTTTTATATGCATATTTAATAGTACATATGATTTGTTTTACTTAAGCTACTTATATGCTACTGTAGACTTTCTCCATGTCTTGATTAGTTCATTAAAATTATGGCAAGCAAAATGACAAATGTTTACTTTCATGAGCCATCATGTGTTTTACACAAATTTTACACCTAATAATGCAACCCAGGACTATAGATACTATATCCAGACATGTCAAAATCTTAAGTGATCAATTATACAATTTAAAAAAATAACAAAAGCCTGTGAGAAAGACTGAAATTGAACGGACTGAAACTGAAACTGTAGAACATATCTCTGTCAAAAATCCATTACCATTACCATTAAATTCACAGTCATTTCCCTGCTGAAAAAAACAGCTAAAACCAGCCTAGGCTAGTTGGCTGGTCGTAGCTGGTTTTAGCTGCTCTCCCAAAGAGAGCTGGCCAAAACCCCTCTAAAACCAGCCTGCTGCTGACCAGCCAACCAGCCTATGCTTTTACAGTTTAAGTATTTAAAGGTAAAGCATTTGAATGAAGCCAAAACCCCCTGAAATGTTCTGTATTGAAGACACCTGGTGCCACACTCTAATCAGCAAATTAACTCAAAACACCTGCAAAGGCCTTTAAATGGTCTCTCAGTCAAGTTCTGTAGGCTACACAATCATGGGGAAGACTGCTGATTTGACAGTTGTCCAAAAGCCGACCATTGTCACCTTGCACAAGGAGGGCAAGATACAAAAGGTCATTGCAAAAGAGGCTGGCTGTTCACAGAGCTCTGTGTCCAAGCACATTAATAGAGAGGCGAAGGGAAGGAAAAGATGTGGTAGAAAAAAAGTGTACAAGCAATAGGGATAACCACACCCTGGAGAGAATTGTGAAACAAAACCCATTCAAAAATATGGGGGAGATTCACAAAGAGTGGACTGCAGCTGGAGTGCTTCAAGAACCATTACGCATAAACGTATGCAAGACATGGGTTTCAGCTGTCGCATTCCTTGTGTCAAGCCACTCTTGAACAACAGACAGCATCAGAAGCGTCTCGCCTGGGCTAAAGACAAAAAGGACTGGACTGCTGCTGAGTGGTCCAAAGTTATCCCACCCAGCAAAAACTTGTCGAAAAGACGACAATGCCAGACATCTAAACAACGTGAAAATTTGGTTGAAAAGTGAAAGACGAAAAGACGTCTATAAAAAGACGTCCAATTTACGTCTAAATGTGGTTGTAAAGTGAAAGTTAAAAGACGTCTTTTTCAGGCCGAATTTCAACCATAAATTCATGATTATATTTATCTCATATTCAAAATAAGACAATTCACAAGAGTATTAAAACATTTATTGACGCATTAAATACATCGTTCAAGTAAAAAACACTTTCCTGCTCACAAATTAAGCCTGCATTTGATTAAACACTGTAAAAACAGTACGATTATAAAATATAACATATTTTGAGTATTCTTCAAATACAACTTTCAAAGGAGCAGTATTTATTTGAAACTGATTTTTCAAAACAATTATCTTTGAAATACTGAAAATGTTTATAAAACAGAACAATGACCAATTCTAACCACATTAGAACATATTTCACCCCAAAAATGCTAATTTTGCCATTAATTACTTGCTCTCATGTCACGTCAAACCAATAAATTTTTGTGCAAATAAAGATATTTTATATCTTTATTTTATATCAGCAACATCAACAAAATTGCATCTTTATTCATACATTAGGTATCTCCAATGCATTTTCACAAAAAGCACCAAAAAGCATTTTTTTTATGCGTGCATGAAAATGCAATGTTTTTTGTGCATATAAACCATTCACATCAAATTAAAAAAATTAAGGTTCTCAACTCTGGCCCTCAAAGTCCACTGTCATACAGAGGGTGCGTCTCAATCACTTTAATAGTTTGCTAGGTTGTGAACTGATATATTGTTCACAAATTCAGACATTGATAATGACAGTGGCTCACTACACACTGGTGACTATTTCCATCCTCACTGTACAGCATCACTACAGATATTTACACACAGCATTAAAATGAATCTCTCTTTTAATGCTTTTTACAGTACATTATGATAGATACTTTGTTGCATGAATGTGCAAGATTTCAGCCATAAATAAATTGTAAATGTTTGCTAGATTAGACATTACCGGTCTAGTGATGTACGTTTATGCTGAAATATGTTTGTTTTAAAGTCGGTCACATATCATTTTGTAGTGAATTATCTCTTAAGTTTTGAGCTTCAGAACTTCCTATAAGGGAACGTAGTGAGCATCAATGTTTCCTAGTTTTCACAGCTATTTAAGGAGCACACATTTCAGTGCACAGTAAAAATTTTGTGATTAAGGCATTCCTTAAAGGAGAAGTCCACTTCCAAAACAAAGATTCACAGATAATGTGCTCACCCCCTTGTCATCCAAGATGTTCATGTCTTTCTTTCTTCAGTCGTTATGTTTTTTGAGGAAAACATTTCAGGATTTTTCTCCATATAATGGACTGATATGGTGCCCCGAATTTGAACTTCCAAAATACAGTTTAAATGCGGCTTCAAATGATCACAAATGCGGCTTTAAATGATTCCAGCCGAGGAAGAAGGATCTTATCTAGCAAACCAATCAGTTATTTTCATTAAAAGAATACAATTTAAAATACTTTTTAATCTCAAACACTCGTCTTGTCTTTCTCTCCCTGAACTCTGTGTATTCTGACTCAAGACAGTTAGTGTATGTCGAAAAACTCCAATCGTATTTTCTCCCTAAACTTGAAAAATAATTTCAAAATCATCCTACATCACTGCAGAAGAACAGACACAGTGTTTACAAAGTGAACATGCAAAGATCAAACACCCTCAACAAAAAAGGTAAAACAGTGATATAGGACGATTCTGAAGTTGAGGAAGAACATGAGATGGGAGTTTTTCCACATACACTAACTGTCATGAACCGCAACAAAAACAGTTCAGGCAGAGTAAGACAGGAGGAGTGTTTGAGATTAAAAAAAATATAAATTGTTTTATTAAAATAACCAATCGTTTCACTAGATAAGACCCTTCTTCCTTGGCTGGGATCAATTACTCTTATGTCCCAATCCCCAGTCTAGGGTTGGGGCAGGAGTAACAAATAAACTAAAGCGTAAAAAGAACTACTGAAAAAAAAAGAATGAATACTAAAACGTGGAGGAATCACTCCAATCCTCTGCCCCAGAAATACAATACAACACTTAACTTAGTTTGCGCAGTTTTATTTAGTAATTCACAAAATAAACAGGGAAGCAACAGTCTTCAGGAGAGAGCCAGGCCAAAACAACAAACAAAACAGCAGCTAACTAACAGGAGGAGTACTAAATAACCTACATGGTGAAGGATCCTTAGATCCTTCCATGCAAATTATTGTGTTGTTTAAATTTTATGTTTGTTTTTAATTTCATTTATAATCATTCATTTATTTACATAATTATTCATAATCATTTTACAATCACATTCACATAATTCATATGTAATGATTTATTTGATTATTTAAGTATTTATCATTTAAAAAAAAAATAATAAAGTTTTTTTATGCTTCTTTGTCGATCGCATATCGGAGGTTCGGAATAATATACAGCAGTGTACATATGTGCCTTTGAATGCACTAGGAATCATTGCTAATTTATCACAACTTGAGCCTCTCTCTATTGCCACTTTTAACGATATTGTTTTTAAGTTGAAGCCTACTTCTGCTCCTCAAGACATTATTCCGACACCTCTGTTAAAGCAAATCATTGAATCGGTCAGCCCATATATGGTTTCTGTAATGAATAAAAGTTTACTTTCAGGGATTGTTCCCGAGTATTGTAAACATGCTATAGTTCAGCCATTGTTAAGAAAAAAGAAAATCTGGATAAGAGCGTTCTTTGCAATTATAGACCAATCTCAAAACTTCCATTTCTGGCAAAGATTTTAGAGAAATGTGTTCTGATTCAACTGGAGTCATTTATTGATGAAAATCATATCGGTGAAGTACTTCAGTCGGGTTTTAAGAAGCACCATAGCACAGAAACAGTGTTATTGAAGGTTTTTAATGACATTTTTTTTGGCAACCGATCAAGGGAATGTGACTGTTCTATTGCTGTTGGATCTCACAGCAGCGTTCGACACGGTTGACCACCACATTCTTATTTCCCGGCTTGAAACATGTGTAGGCATCTCTGGAAATGCCTTAAATTGGTTTAAGTCCTACCTCTTAACTAGACGTTTCTCGGTTTGTATGGGTGAGTGTACATCAATTTCATCACCTTTATCATGTGGCATTCCACAAGGTCCGTTTTAGCACCTCTTCTCTTTTCTTTTTATATGCTTCCTTTGGGTTCAATTTTGCGCAAATACAGTGTGTCATTTCACTGCTATGCAGACGATACACAGTTGTATATACCACTTAAGTCAAATGACTCCACTGCCATAGAAAGATTGTTGGCCTGTCTTAATGAAGTTAAGACATGGATGTCTACAAATTTTTTGAGCCTAAATGAATCGAAAACAGAATTGATTATGTTTGGTCCCTCCGAACTTGATAACGCAGTTGAATCTAAGCTGGGTCCTCTGAGCCTGTTTAGAAAACATCATGTAAAAAATCTGGGGATGATTTGTGATAGTGCACTTAAATTTGACAAGCAAATAAATGAAATCGTTAGAACGAGTTTTTTTAAATTGAGGATGATTTCCAAAATAAAGCCTTTTTTATCCAAGAAAGATCTGGAAAAAGTAATTCATGCATTTATCATTTCGAGATTAGATTATTGCAACTCGCTATATTATGGTGCTCAAAATAAAGTTTTAGATAGACTGCAGATGGTCCAGAATGCGGCTGCAAGACTGCTTACAAGCACTTGCAAATTCGATCATATTACTCCGGTGTTAAAATCATTGCATTGGTTGCCTGTTACTTTTAGGATAAATTTTACAATTGTATTATTCGTATTCAAATCTCTACATGGTTTAGCCCCATCTTATATTGCTGATCTAATCCAGGAACAAAAGTCAACGAGATCATTATGATCTCAATCACAGAAACTTCTTGTTGTTCCTCGGTCTAAGATGAGGTCTAGAGGGGATCGCGCTTTTGCGGTCGCCGCCCCTAATTTATGGAACAGTTTGCCTTTATATATTAGGGACCTTCCTACACTCGGCCAGTTTAAAAGCCATTTGAAAACATATTTTTTTATGATAGCGTTTGATCAAAGATAAGTGTGAAGGGTGTTAGTGTCATTTATTTCTTTTTTAAAATTCTATTTTTATTTTTGTATTTTTTATTTAGATATTGGGTATACATTGTCTTTTATTTGTCTTTCTCTGCTTTTTGTGTTATTGCTTGTACAGCACTATGGTCAACGTTGTTTTATTCAGTGCTTTAGAAATAAATTTGAACTTTGAACTTTATTCATTTATTCATATATATTATTCATTTATATGTTTTTATATTTTATATTTCTTATTTTTCTTGCTTATGCATTTTCATTATTGTTCAGTTCCATGATTGTGGGGTTTCATGAATTGTTTGGTCTAAGAAATAGATAACGGGGATGTTTATGGAAATTCAAGGTTTATGGGATGTTGAATCCATTTGATATATCATTGTTCTTTGAGCTGTACTCCCCAGACGAAGTCTGAACATTGAGACATACGCAACTAAAACTGTTCAGTAAATTCTGTTATACCTTTTTTACCATCATCACTTCGTCTCCTGCTTCTGCTCTCTTCTGGCTTTCATCGGTCAACTTCATAACTGACAGAAACCTGCTTGTTAGTGGGGTTGGGGTAACTACAGCTTGCTGACTAGTTGTCCTGTTACCGAAAGACTGATATTTTCTGACGGGATCTGGTGTCCGGGGCTGGATCCTAATTGTCTGGCGTGGGGACCTGATTTAACAATGGGTAAAAGAAAAGAAATAAACAACAAAGGCTTTCCTCAACTCCCTCACTAACCAAAAACACAGGGATAAATGTCAAGTACAAAAATAAAATGGCACCCTCTCCCTACAGCTTCCAACCTAAGCTTAGAATAATCAACAAAATTACAATACTTTCTAATACTTTAACAAATAAATATTAAATTAAAGTTATACACACTGTGTGCAGTATACACAACACTGCTGGTCAACCAGATTTCAATTAAAACTCTAAAGTTACAGTTCAACAGTTAACTTTTCAAGAGAATACACCACAATCTACCTAAAGAGAAAGAGTCAACACAGGTCTGGAGCAGGGGAGAAGTGAACCTCACTCCACATTGCTTCTTTGCTCTTTTGTCTGGTTTGCTTCTCTGCAGCACACTCTCTGATGAGCACCACCTGTGGCTAATCTGCAACTGCCAAGCAAGCAGAGAGAGAGTGAGAGAGAGAGGGGGAGACAGAGAGCACACACAGGGAAACACCACCACACCCAAAATGGGCAGGGAAAACACACCTTAGTCATTAATATTAATATTATACATCCTCAGGATGTAACATTTACAGACGCATTTGTGATTGTTTGAAGCCGCATTTAAACTGCATTTTGGAAGTTCAAAATCGGGGCACCATATCAGTCCATTATATGGAGAAAAATCCTGAAACGTTTTCCTCAAAAAACAATTTCTTTATGACTGAAGAAAGAAAGACATGAACATCTTGGATGACAAGGGGGCGAGTACATTATATGTGAATCTTTGTTTTGGAAGTGGACTTTACCTTTAACAGAACAATTTGAAGTTGATCAAAGAAGTTGAATTAAATATTCTGAACTGAAGAAATACAAAACATCTACAAGATTTACACTGTTTAAAATGACTACTGATTCTAAAACTTTCATTATTCATAAATGTAAATTAATGTAACCAGATTCCTCACAAACAGTTCTTAAGGAGGAACTGAAAAACTAAAAATTGCATTTTTATCCTACAAGTTAGGGTTAGTATCATGATAAGGTCATGATTTTACCTTTTTTAAAACCTATTTTAGCTTGTATTTTCACAATATTTTCCCATATTTAACTAGCTCTGATAATATATGTGGACAAACATTACGTTGTATTTTAAAGAAGTAGTTCACTTCCAGAACTAAGATTTTATTAAATTATTTCATTAAAATTTATTCACCCCCTTTGTCATTTCAGATGTTCATGTCTTTCTTTCCTCAGTCGTAAGAAATTATGTTTTTTTGAGGAAAAAAATTGGGCATTATCTTTATATAGTGGAGTTTAATGGTGCCCCCAATGGTGAACTTCCAAAATGCAGTTAAAATGCAGCTTTAAATGTCTCTAAACCAGGGCCCCTGGAGGGCCGGTGTCCTGCAGAGTTTACCTCCAACTTTCCTCAACACACCTGCCTGGAAGTTTCAAGTATACCTAGTAAGACCTTGATTAGCTGGTTCAGGTGTGTTTGATTAGGGCTGGAGCTAAACTCTGCAGGGACATCGGCCCTCTAAGACCGGATCTGGTGACCCCTGCTCTAAATGATTCCAGCCGAGGAAGAAGGGTCTTATCTAGCAAAACAATTAATCATTTTTGTAACAAATTGATAGTTTATATACTTTTTAACCTCAAACTCAACTCCCATCCCATTTTCTTCCCCAACTTCAAAATCATCCTACATTGCTGCAGAAGTACCAACCCAGTGTTTACAAAGTGAACATGCAAAGAAGATCAAACGTTCTTTACAGAAAAAAAAAAAGGTAAAACAGCGATGCAGGATGATTTTGATGTTGAAGAATAAAACAAGATGGGAATTTTTTGGCATATCCTAACCGTATTGACATGGATTACACAGACTATGCATGTGCATCACAGAGATGAGACAAGACGAGCATTTGAGGTTAAAAAGTAAAATAAATTGTCAGTTTGTTTAAAAAAAATAATAGACCGTTTCGCTAGATAAGACCCTTCTTCGTCGTCTGGGTTTAGAACCATTTGAAGCTCCATTTTGGTTCAAAGTTCAAACTTGGGGGCACCATTGAAGTCCACTATATGAAAATAATCCCTGAAATGTTTTTTTTCAAGAAACATAATTTCTTATCGACTAAAGAAAGAATGACATGAACCTCTTGGATGACAAGGGGGTAAGTAAATTATCTATAATTATTTTTTTTTCTAAAAGTGAACTTCTCCTTTAATCCTGAGTCCTAGCTACAAAAGTGTAATGATAAGTGTAATGATAAATCAAAACATACAAATAAAGGTCCATGATTCTGCACCAGACATGACAGACACAGCAGATAAAGAGCAGTCCTTCAAATCTGAAGTAATCAGCTGGATCCTTGGTGCATCTGGAAGTTAAAAAAATAATAAGAAAAAAAAGATGATTTATTTAAAAGTCTGTAAAAATGAGAATTTCATTTATGTACCTTTTCTTTAAAAAACTGTTGACATTATGAGACATTCTGGCTAATTTAATGATCTAGTTGTAATCTAATAGTAAGCTGAATGTCACTGGTTTGAGTCTCAGTACTGGAAATGTAGGTGAGTGAATGAACAGTGCCCTCTTCCACCCTCACTACCCATAACTGAGGTGTCCTTTGAGCAAGGCACGTAACTCCCATGGGCCCCGCAGCAAAAAAAGGCTGACCACTGCTCTATGTGTGTGTTCTCTACTCACTGCTGTCTGTGTACTCTACTTTGAGATGGTATTTATAAGGAATATGAGTATTCACAACAATGAACACATTTTTCCAGATGTATCATAACAAAGTAAACAAATTTTGTACCCAGAAAAAGGGCAATTAGCAAACCAAAAAATTAAAAACAACTAATATTTTTTATTAATTGCTAATTGCATGTATAATAATACCTGTATATTTATAACTAATATTATTATTAAGTTTACACTGTTTTTCTATCATAAGTGGGTGAAATGTCTAACAAATGTACTTGAGAAGATCATTAAATTTCTCATAATATCACACTTTTCCACCTTATTCCTAAACGCGGAAGTAAGCCAATAGCCGCTGTAGGTTAATAACGAGAAGAACAACAACGTGCTGCAAACAGTAAAACTGTTTGCATTACAAACCAGTGTGTTCATAATTAAGGGTGTGTTTACACTTGTCATGTTTGGTTTGATTAAAACAAACTTTGATGCGATTGCTCTGTTAGTGCGGTTCATTTGAGTAAGTGTGAACATTGCCATGCGAACCTTGGTGCGCACTAGGGACGTCACAATACTCAATATAATATCAAACCGTTCTGTACGACATCCACAATTGCGGTTTTTCGGTTTTGCATTTAAAGAATTTCCTTGTTTTACAGTAGTGTGCGAAAGTCTTAGGCCACTAGTATTTTCATCAGCTACAAAATGGTTTAAAGTCAGTTAAAGTCGGTCTTTTGCTGTAGTGTGTCAGTAGGAAATATCAGTTTACATTTCTAAACATTCATTTTGCCATTAATTATAATAATCCAGTGAGATTTTTGTGTGGAGCACAGGCTGTTGTCAGACTCCTTGTGCAAACAGAGATCTGATCTCTCCATCATTCAATCCAGTCTGTTTTAAGAAACAGAAAAAACGGAGACAGACTAAATCCAGAAGAACTGTGGCAACATCTCCAAGATGCTTTAAGAGACCTACACCTACAAAGCTACCGTACTGTTAACATTTTTAGGCAGTTAGGCACATAAAATGAGGATGCTGTCAAAAACAATGTCATAAATAGATTTTCTTTATCAAAGAACTTCTATTAACTAAAATAAATCAGCATTTGATGTGACCTTCCTTTGCGTTTAAAGCAGCTTTTGCCCTATGTGCACTTGTGCAGAGTTTTTCAGGTAGCTTTGCAGGTAGGTTACTTGAAACATCTTGGAGATGTTGAAACAGTTCTTCTGGATTTAATCTGTCTCAGTTTTTCTGTGTCTTCATGTCATTCCAGAGACAGACTGGATGATGGTGAGATCATATGTCTGTGTGGAGCACTGGCTGTTGTCAGACTCCTTGTGCAAACAAAAATCTCACTAGATTATTACAATTAATGGCAAACAGAATGTTTGGAAATGTAAACCGATATTTTTTACTGACACGCTACAGCAAAAGATAGAAATAACTTACTTTAAACCATTTTTTAGTTGGTGAAAAACTTTTGCACAGTACTGTATATATATACATATAGAGCAAATATTGTATAATTTGGTCACTTGAAACTAAAGCATCAAACAGAATTGCACAAAAATGTGCAAATTTTGAACAAAGAAATGTGAAATATTAAGTAAATATTGTGTAATTTGTTCTTTAAAAAAAGTGAAGCTTATTTGTGCCAAAAAACAAATATTAAAAAGTGAAATACTGAATGTGAATTTAGTGAATACTGTGTAATTTGTTCATTTAGAAAGTGAAGTGTATAATGGAATTGTGCAAAAATTGAAAATATTACAAATAATTAATTGAATACTTAAAGAATTCAAGAAATAATTACTGAATATAACGCATATAAGCAACGCATATAAGCAACATAACTCAAAAATGCAACTAAAATATTAAATTAAAATTGAGTAAATATTATGTCATTTGTTCATTTAAAAAGTGAAGCATATAATGGATTGCACCAAATTGCATATGCAATATTTACTCAATTTTAATTTAATATTTTAGTTTTTAGATATTTGAAATTTTTCGTGCAATTTTGTGATTTGCTTCTCTTTTAAAAGAACAAATTATACAATATTTGCTTAATTCATATTCTGTATTTAATTTTTTTCCAATATTTGCAATTTTTGCACAATTCCATTTTACAATTCACTTTTTAAATGAACAAACTGCATAACATTTATTTATTTATTTATTTAATATTTGCATTTTACATTCTGTATATATACTGTGTATATATATATATATATATATATATATATATATATATATATATATATATATTATAACATTAATATGTATATATATATATATGTATTACAATTATTTGAAATTTCAGATTTTATTTGACATATATTTGTGTGTATATATATGTCAAGAAATATCTGACATTATTTGTTGACACACACACACACACACATGTTGGGTTTACATGTTTTATGGGGACATTCCATAGGCGTAATGGTTTTTATACTGTACAAACCATATTTTCTATCGCCCTACACCTACCCTACACCTAAACCTAGCCCTCACAGGAGACTGTGCACACTTTTACTTTCTCAAAAAACTCATTCTGCATGATTTATAAGCCTGTTTCCTCATGGGGACCTCACAAATGTCCCCACAAGGTCAAAATTTACTGGTATTACTATCCTTGTGGGGACATTTGGTCCCCATAACGTGATGAATACCAGGTGCACACACACACACACACACACACACACACACACAAATGAATATTAACAGGATTAATAAAACAATATTAACTACTGACAGAGACATGGGCTTACAAAAATTTTGCCTACTCACCAGCTTTATACAAAAACTTCACAGTAGATCCAAAAGCATGATTTGCATAGTATTCTTCAGAGTCCAAGAATGATGGTTTCATGTCCTCTCTGTTAAACGAGTGTACATGCCAGTTTTTCATATTCCAGTCAGACATTTTCTTTTACAGTAACATCACAATAGTTATTTTTACCATTTCACTTTGTTAATAAAAATAAGATAGCAAAAGACAGCCTTCTATACTTAACTCATATTAACATCATACATGTCCCGCTATTTATTCTGTCATGTTATGTTATGCCTGTTTCTTAAACATCAATAACCTGTAGTGGTACGCGGACATATTTACCTACATTCCACGATATAAAAACGATTTCAAAGAATCTAACCAGTTACTTCATATCATGACCACGACATCGTCATTGCACACAGCCTTATCTCGACAGTATTAAAACATAATAACAAAGCACGGTAACAGATTGTCATCGCGACAAGTATATCTATTTAACAGTAACAGTAGTAAAATGTTTACCTTCTGCCGTTTGCAATGTGCCCATTGGCCATTGGTCACGTTAAGTGTCTGTGTTCATATTCGCACGTTTTCGTTTTCAATCGAACTCAAAAAAGAATTAATTTGTCAGATATGTGATAATCCATATAAAAGCCATTACTAGTGCACCGAGCCAAGCAGGACTCCAGTTAAACCTAGCGATCAGCAACGGAACTGATGTGTATCTTCAAATTTGTTCGGTAGAAGGCGCGCACAATTGTCATTGGCCAGATTCCTGGATGACATTCAGTTTAACCAATCACGACCAAAGCAACACGGAGAGACATCAAATAACGCTGCAACTGCAGAAAAATAAACTCGTTTTAAACGAAAGTTTGCAAATATATAAGTATGTTGATTTTTTATTTTTTAGGCTGTTACATTTAATTAATTGGTCAAATGGCGTTTTCACATTTGCTTACAAGCAGGGTTTGGTACATCTGTGCTTTTTACTGTTTGAACTTTAATAAATCCCTTGTCTTAATTTCCTTTCCCTGGTGAAAAAACCAGCATATGCTGGTAGGTATGTTTTGATGCTGGAATGCTGGAATGCTGGTTACGTAGGTTTTGATGCTGGTTTAAGCTGGTCCTTTGCTGGTTTTTGCTGGTCATGTTGCTGGTCAAGGACCAGCATGAACCAGCAAAGGACCAGCATAAACCAGCTAAGGACCAGCATAAACCAGCAAAGGACCAGCTTAAACCAGCATCAAAACCTACCTAACCAGCATTCCAGCATCAAAACATACCTACCAGCATATGCTGGTTTTTTCACCAGGGTTGTAACCACTCTTATGCCTAAATGCAGCTGTGCAACTGTGGCATTTTCTGTATCTGACCCTTTGTTGTATTGCAGTGTTACACCACCTGTTAGTTTTGGTTTACAGTAGTCAACATTTGAAGTGGGTCAAAAATGTTGATCAAAGTTGTCCTAAAACAAGAACAGTTTTTGTTTAGGTTGTTTTGGACAGCTTAGATGAAAGGATTTATTCACTTCAAATGTTCACTACAATATTCTTCTGTCCACAGTAACACAGCCTTAATTGCAGCAAACACTGCCTTAATTTCATACAAGTTACATTTGTCTACAGCTTGCATGTTGACTGCAGTGGTAATGCTGTTACAGCGTTCATGGAATGGGAAAATGTAAACTGTAAATGCTGAAATGCTGTCCAACTACTTAAACAATAATTGAGGACTTTGATAATGAATGTCATTCATTTCAACACTGTATTGCTTGCAGCAGCAAGATGACACAGTTAAGCTGACACCTCACAGCGAGGTGTTTCCATAATGCAGACATGAACATTAGACAAACTGAGGATTCTAAATTTTCCATATTTTTTATTGTGTGTTTTCTACACATTTCCAGTCCTTTCAGACCCTATTTCTCCATGCTCTGTTCTGGTGAAAAAAAACAGCATATGCTGGTAGGCACGTTTTGATGCTGGTTAGGTATGTTTTGGTGTTGGTTTAAGCTGGTCCTTTGCTGGTTTATGCTGGTCATTAGCTGGTTTATGCTGGTCCTTTGCTGGTTTATGCTGGTCCTTGACCAGCTTAAACCAGCACCAAAACATACCTAACCAGCATTCCAGCTTCAAAACATACCTACCAGCATATGCTGTTTTTTTTCACCAGGGTCATTAGGGATAGGGTTTCTCTCACACAAATAACAAATACATATTCTGATCAGATAACATATACCAATATTTTACGATGGCTGTATGCCCTGTGTTTGTGAAAGTCAAAGTGTGTGTTTTTGGAGAGTATGAGCTTGTAAGGATTATGTGTACTTTTCTCTGTTCACAATTTCCTTTGCAACACAATTTGGATCAACTGGTGAGTGGACAGAGGCCTGAAAGTTTCAACCTGAAGAGTAGTGCAGCTTTACTCTATAACAACAAACTGTGCATTATTTGGTGTAATAAAATAAGTCAGCTATGTTTGTGTTTAGATTTGCAGTGTTTGAATGTAAAAACAACTAAACATTAAAAAATATGATGTACTTTGTATTTTACAGAATTTAGGGTAATTTAAAATGACAGAAAAATGCTGTAAATATATACAGTTATATACAAAAAAAATTGTTCTGTGTTCCTTATGACTAAATGTTAGTATTAGTAAATGCTACAACCTAAAACTAACGAAAGATCAATGTCTAATGATGACCATACCTGACGACTAAATGTCAGTATTTGACATCAATATGACGTTGGCTTAAGACGTTGGCTCGACGTTGGATGTTGGTTAGTTAATGCCACAACCTGAAACTAACAAAAGATCAACATCTAATGATGTCAGAATTTGATGTTGGGTGGACGTTACAATTATGACGTCTAGGAGATGTTGGGTTTTTGTTGCCATACCTGACGACTAAATGTCAGTATTTGACATCAATATGACGTTGGCTTGAGACGTTGGCTCGAGACGTTGGCTCAAAGTTGGATGTTGGTTAGTTAATGCCACAACCTAAAACTAACAAAAGATCAACATCTAATGATGTCAGAATTTGATGTTGGGTGGACGTTACAATTATGACGTCTAAGAGACGTTGGGTTTTTGTTGCCATACCTGACGACTAAATGTCAGTATTTGACATCAATATGACGTTGGCTTGAGACGTTGGCTTGACGTTGGATGTTGGTTAGTTAACGCCACAACCTGAAACTAACGAAAGATCAACATCTAATGATGTCAGAATATGACGTTGGGTGGATGTTACAAGTATGACGTCTAGGAGACGTTGGGTTTTGGTTGCCATACCACGAGCTAAATGTCAGTATTTGACATCAATATGGCGTTGGCAGAGGCGTTGTCGAGGCGTTATTTCCGGCGTTGGATGTTAGTTAGTTAATGCCACAACCTGAAACTAATAAAGATCAACGTCTAATGATGTCAGAATTTGACGTTGGGTGGACGTTACAATTATGACGTCTAGGAGACGTTGGGTTTTGGTTGCCATACCTGACAACTAAATGTCAGTATTTGACATCAATATGACGTTGGCTTGAGACGTTGCGTTGGCTCGACGTTGGATGTTGGTTAGTTAATGCCACAACCTGAAACTAACAAAAGATCAACATCTAATGATGTCAGAATTTGATGTTGGGTGGACGTTACAATTATGACGTCTAGGAGACGTTGGGTTTTGGTTGCCATACCTGACGACTAAATGTCAGTATTTGACATCAGTATGACGTTGGCTTGAGACGTTGGCTTGACGCTGGATTTTGGTTAGTTAATGCCACAACCTGAAACTAATGAAAGATCAATGTCTAATGATGTCAGAATTTGACGTTGGGTGGACGTTACAATTATGACGTCTAGGAGACGTTGGGTTTTGGTTGCCATACCTGACGACTAAATGTCAGTATTTGACATCAATATGACGTTGGCTTGAGACGTTGC
>VONZ01002472.1:0-49868 GCA_012976165.1 Labeo catla
CTAATTGTTACTAGTAAGAATTGTATTAGAGAGCTCTCTAACTGTATTTCTTACTAGTAAGAATGCAGTTGTAGAGCTGTGTAATTGCATTCTTACTAGTAAAAATGTAATTGTAGAGCTTTACAATAGCGATTCTTACTAGTAAGAATTGCATTGTAGAGCTCTCTCTATATATAGCTTCAACACGACCTCATTATGATAATTGCGCCTCATGCATATTCATGACATGGGTGAATGCCTGTCCTGATAGGCTCCTGGGCAGTCCATTGATATATAACGGCCTTGCATTATGGGTGTCCTGAGTTGGCGTTGGGATTACGTGGACTCTTCAATCCCACACCCCTCCCCAATAACAACTCATACTGTCCTATATCGAAATAAAAGCAAAATGGCAAAAAAATCTTAAAAACAACAAAGTGGGAGACTCCGAGTTGTTGACTCAATCAGTTTTTAACCGCAACACTGATGCTCTAATGATCTATTATGTAGCCTATTGATTAAATTGACCTATATTGATTAAAATCATTATAAAATGATTATGCTTTACACAGTTGAAATATAACCTAGGAAATCTATATATCCTACTGTATTATTTTTAAAGGTGAATTCACGTACAGAAAAGATTTTAGGCTGGGACTAATACCATAATGGGCCTTTTTCACGGTCTGCGTTCGCAACCTGGAAGCGTCGAATAGTTGTGTAAAATAACTTCCGCTGTAGCCTGTTTGAATGGTAATGCCCATAGCACATGATGGTTGTGATTTATTAATGAACAATTCATTATAGATGTTTCATCAAAACATATTAGACACAGTTTCCGATCATTAATCGGGTATGACGAAACAAGGAAAAATGTCCTGATATTCCGACGCACATTTCATGATTTAAATGGGAGCGCACAAGCTGCGTATGCGCAATACTTCAAAGACAGACCAGCTTTAAAATGTGACATTTCCTCCAGATTTGAGCGCAGTGATTGAATAGCATTATACTGGTATGGTATGGGATCGTCTAAGGTTAATTAGATTCTTTTAACTGATAATCTGCCGGCGGCTGCACGTTACTGTTGGAGAAATACTCAGAATATACACTGTTTTAATTTCATTTTTAATGTTTTTATTATTGTTTTTGTTTTTATTATTGCGCAATATAATATCGTTATCATAATAAACACCTTGCACGTCAATTTTATTGCTCTTCAATGTGATGTGTTGCTTGTATGCTATTCTTGCATTTTTTTAAATAAAAAGCTGGTCTGTCTCTGAATATTGGCAGCTTGTGCGCTCCCATTTAGCATTATCACGCAAACAATAGTGCCCTTTTTAAAATATCAGCTCATAAGCTTGATCGTGAATGTGGTAGGCTATTTATTTTTTATTATTATTATTATTTTTTTTTTTACAGTTCAACAAACAAGAAATTAATATAGCATAGGTGAATTACATTTTGGACACAATATTGTCCGTTTTTGCTGTGTTTCACCAACACAAACACAACAGTGCTGGAACAGAACTGCTGCGCGTCTCAGAGCAACATATTTCGTACTTGCATGAATCTGTGTTTTAAATGAATCTTTCATTTACGACAGGGTTGGGCTGACACTTACTGGCGGTTTTAGACAGGACAAAACCAGCTGTGATTCCAGGACAATCGCATACTCAGCAAAATATCTCCTAATTAAGCTTATTGATTAAACATAATATCGCAAATTTATTTCTTTCCCAATGTTTGACCAAAAAAAAAAAAAATAAAAAAATAAATTTTAAACACATTTTATCAAGAGTGTCAACGAGCTTATTAATTAGCCTATATATGTAGCTCAAAATTTTGCATGCATGTTACAGTGCATAATACACACCAAAATGATATGAAATTTTGTCTGGTAAACTTCATAATTACCAGACATTTTGACCGACATTAGCTTTTTTAGAGCGAACATTTGTGTGTCTTCTTTGCTTTTAAGTATTTCAAGACTATACATATGTAAATTAATCTAGTGATGAAATATAATTTTTCAAAAACAAAACATATCTAAGTTGTCATATCAGTTTTATGGTCATTCTAATACATTGAAAGTGTTATTAATTAAGGAGCTTTTATTTTGAAGTGCATCACCGCAGGCGGGATTTAGAAAGGGAAATGGGTGTAATCGCGAATCTGTTTAGCATCTAATGAATATGCGTTTTTACTAGTAAGAGTACAATTGTAGAGCTCTGTAACTAGATTTCTTACTAGTAAGAATTGAATTAGAGAGCTCTGTAATTGCATTTTTACTAGTAAGAACTTAATTAGAGAGCTCTCTAATGTGCATTGTTACTAGTAGGAACTAAATTGTAGAGCTCTCTAATTAAATTGTTACTAGTAAGAATTGAATTAGAGAGCTCTCTAATTGGCATTGTTACTAGTAAAAAAGTAATTATAGAGCTCTCTAATTCAATTATTACTAGTAAAAATGCAAATACGACGAGTAACACTTAGAATATTTTAAGCTAAAATGGCTTGCCATACAGGGAAACACTTGAAGTAACTGTTTTATCTCATTTAAAATTTGTGTTTTATAATGTCATATGGATTTATAGTGATATTTATGTGCTGTGCTCTCCTGAACTTTTTCTCAGAGAGATTTTCTTTCAATCACAATGTGGAGCAGAAGGGGAAGTTGGTTTTATCAAGGAAAATGCCAAAAGTAAGTGTTTTACATCATTTACATTATGTGTAATATTACTTCATGATGATATTAATATGCTGTGTGCACCTAAACACTAGAAAGGAAAACACTAGAAGTAAGTATTTTATCTCATTTAAAATATGTATTTAAGTAAGTGTTTTACTTCATGTACATTATGTATTTTATAAGATAATATTACTTTATGATGACATTTATACAATCTGCTTGACATCTGCTTGCTTTAATTGGCACACGCACTGAACATTCAAGTCTGGAGCGGAAGGAGTTACCATAGAAATGGGGCGGAAACTCAACTGTCGAGCAGCAAAACACATCTTCCACTGTTGTTTTTACAAATTTCAGGTAAGTTTAGTCTCTAATATTACACAAATAGTACATGCATGTGTTCCTGACACTTTCTTTCATGTAAAGACACACTTCTGTTGAATATTTACTTTATAGAAATGGTTTATTGTTAATTATTATTATTATTATTATTATTATTTTTAATGTCATCTTAATTAACGTTACTTGCTCTTTTGCTTTTTTTTTTTTTTATAAAGGTTTTGCAGGCAATTTGTCATTGGATGAAAGGAAGTAAGCTAATTTATTTAACCTAGAAGCATGCAATATACGGTTTATCAGATACAAAAGTACTTTTAACCCTCTGGGGTTCTTCGGTCACTTCTGACCGGAATTTTTTAAATAAAAAAAAATTAAAAATCGTAGCTTCATCGGAATGGTACGAAACTTAGTGACTTTTATGGTACTTGGTATATGAACACACAAAAAAATTGGGGACAGGATTTGAAAAGTCTAAGTGGTCGTAAAAAAAATAGTCACACTCAGGGCCTTCGGGTCAAAATGACCGGCCATAGGAAATGAATGGGAAATTGGCAAAAACATGAAAATACAGAGTTTTTTTGTGCATACAATCTACAAATCAGCCACAATCCAGAAAAAAAGCACACAACAGTGAAGGGGTGACTCTCTAAAACATTAGTAGTGCAAAACACTACAATACACTCACACACACACACATGTTGTGTTTACATGTTTTATGGGGACATTCCATAGGCGTAATGGTTTTTATACTGTACAAACCCTATTTTCTATCGACCTACACCTACCCTACACCTAAACCTAGTCCTCACAGGAGACTGTGCACACTTTTACTTTCTCAAAAAAACTCATTCTGCATGATTTATAAGCCTGTTTCCTCATGGGGACCTCACAAATGTCCCCACAAGGTCAAAATTTACTGGTATTACTATCCTTGTGGGGACATTTGGTCCGCATAACGTGATAAATACCAGGTGCACACACTTATACACACAAAAACACACACACACACACACACACACACACACACAAATGAACGTGTGTCATTTCAAAAGCTAATTTTGGGAAATGTGTGAAATAGAAGCAATCAATGTAAGAAATAAAGTGCACAGCAATGAAAGCATGAGACTGTAAGCCATCAAGGTTGCAAAATAGACACACACACACACACACACGCACACACACACATAGGGAAATATGAGACTGGTGAGACTGTAACAGAGAAATGTGAGAATATGTGAAACAAAATCAATGAATCAAATAAAAGGGAGACATTGGATCCAAAATGCAAAAGTCACACACCATGTCTCTCTCTTGAACACACACACACACACACACACAGGGAAATATGAGACTGTAACAGAAGAGTTATTGTTCATTGAATTTTACAAAAAATAATTTTAATGAAATGTTCAAAATAAAAAAATTGTTATGACTGAAAGAATTGCATTTTTATTAAGTTAGAATTAAAACAATGGGTAACAAAATGCTTTCCATTGGTTCTCTTTCTAATGCAATGTTCAGGTTTGACTGTATTATAAAGTAAAACTGGCGCTTCAAATTACCAGTTAAACCAATCAAACTGTCACGAATCTGGTCGGTGTCCCGTTGTCCACTCACCACCAGATGTCACTCTCGCTCCACCTACTCACTCTGACTGTTACGTTGTATCTCGGACTGCATCTCCCATCCTCCACCGCTCTGATTGCGTCAGCCCCCGTGACCAATCAGGCATCCTATAAAATCTCGGTACTCCTCAGTTGCACTTCATGGTTTGTTTCGTTGTATCGTGTTATCGTATTCCTGTTTTCCTAGTGTGTTTCCAAGTTCCTGGTTTTGATCTCCTGCCTGGTTTCCTCGTTTACGTCTGTCTAGCCGCCTGCCTTGTGATTTGTTGCTCGTGTTTTTCGGATTATTCTCTTGGATTGCCTGTTATATCCCTGTCTGCTCCTGTCTCGACCCTGCCTGCCCACCGTGTACCTGTTTGTTCTTCCAATAAAGCTCGCATATGGATCCGCTCGCCTCTCGCCTCTCTCTCAACGTAACACAAACAAACAAAAAACTTGGCAAATAATAAAAAAAATAGTCTTTGATAATCTCATATGATATATTAAAATCCACAACCTGAAAAGGCAAAGGCAAATATGTGCAAAAACAACTAGAATTCACAAGCCCTTCTACAGAGAGCAGTACATTCATCTAGTGGTTAAAATATGATATTGCTTGATAATTATGCTCACTACACCACCAGATAGCACCAATCTGACTTCAAAAAATTGTTTTCTATAGGCCAGGTCTCTACTTTAAACTGAAATACAGCATTAATTAAAAAATAATAAAAATTATATATATATATATATATATATATATGAATGTTCTATTATATTCAAAGGGAAAAAATAGATCATAATTATTGCATAAATATTAATTATTATCATAAAATTCTCTCAAAACACCACAGAAAAAAAGAAAAAATATTATTGAACAAAAATACATTTGATTGATTTTACTGAAAAAAAAACAATAATGATTTCAGGGGTCCGGTCACTTTTGACCGTGAAGGTCCTGAGTGTGACTGGACGACGAAGAACCCCAGAGGGTTAAGCATGTTTTGACCTTTCATGGTAAACAAATATTGATTCCACTTGTCCTGTGACTTCAGCAGTTTCAGAAAAAAAACTTCTACGACACAGGAAAAGTTCCTGATTTTAACATTTCTGAAGAGAGCTGCTGACAGAGATATAAAAAACACAGGTGATCTGAGAAAGCTTATTAAATTACTTTATATGTATCTTTCATAATATATTTAGCCTATATCACCACGCATCTGTAATTTTTTTTGCAAAATTATATATATCTATTAGGGATGCACGATATTATCGGACTGATATCGGAATCGGCCGATAATGACTTCAAATGTAAATATCGGCATCGGCCCGATATGAAAAATTATGCCGATATGTTTTGCCGATAAGATGAATATGTTAACTCACATGTGCTAAGGGTGTGCTAGGGATTAGATCATGTCAGCAGTGTGGCTCATTCTTGAAGCAAAGTTGTGACTGAATGAGGAGTAGATTCACTGTTTTGGATCGGTGCATTTAAACTGAGAATGCACATACAGAATGATGCATAGCAATAGCACGTGCAGTGGCAGCAGTGGCTATAGGAGAAAGCGCGCCGTTGTTCCATTTGGGATAATTTACTGTTGCCTGTTTGATATCCAGTCACTAGATCGCTAAATGCACATTTTAAATGGTTTTATGGTGCTCTTTGTTGTATTTTGAAACCCAATGGCTGTGTTTGCACATGACATGATCTGCATTTAAAATAGAAAGTAATTACGGCGCACGGTCAGTAAATTCTCTTTCTTCGGCGGTGCAACGGCAAAACACACTGTTGCTCATATGAAACATTTTTTGTGAATATTATGACACAAGTGAGGTACAAAGCATTCTTTATAAGTTAAATAACTGGTTAGCAGGCAAATGTTAGTAGCGACCATACTTTTGGATTCATGCCGTTCGAGCCAATACATTTAAAGCCATAAGCGGCTATGTGTCCTGTTTTCCCGGTTGGTCACGAATTGCCACAAACTTAATAATATTTATAGTTTCTTTTCACAAATCATCACCGTCTCACCCTTTAATTTCACAGGTTTGTTTTCTTGTCATTTACTTTTAATCCATGTTGTTGTATCTTTTATGCGGGTAAACTGCGTGTGGGAAATAAAAGATTTCGTGGCAATAAATTAAGAATTTGTTAATACGACTTTTTAATTTGTTCCCTTGTTTTACAAATTATATAAATTAATAAAACGTAGGAACGAATTAACAAGTTGTAGGAAATAATTATGTTCGTGTCCCGCAGCCCTGTCAGAGCACAGTGCACCATATAAAATAATTAGAAATTATAATTAAACATGACTTAGTGACTACATTTCTATTACTTTCTTTCCATGTTGAATGCCTTTGTATTGCAGGGCTCTAGACTAATCAAAACTGTCACATTTTGGAATTTTTTTTTTTTTTTTTTTTTAAATGTGCAAGTTAAAAGGAGGATTTGGTTTTCCAGTAGGGTAAAAGACTGCTTGTTAAACCAGAGAAGGTAAACATGTTGGCATTCTTGTGCAAAAAAAAGTGTACTGTTTTGCCAGTTGGTCACGAATTGCGACATAACTTAATAATATTTTTATTTTCCCAAATCCTCACCGTCTCACCCTTTAATTTCTTAGGTTTATTTTCTTGTCATTCACTTTTAATCCATGTTGTCGTATCTCTTACTGTGATAAATTGCGGGTGGGAAATAAAATATTTTGTGGGAATAAATTAACAATTCGTTAATACTACATATTAATTCGTTCCCTCATTTTACAAATTAATAAATTAATAAATCATAGGAACGAATTAAGAAATTGTAGCAATGAATTATGTCCTGTTCATGTCCCGCAAAGCACCCTCACAGTCACCCAGTTTAGTTCTACTTTTCTGTTTTCATTTTGAAATGTTGTATTCAGATTGCGAATTCGAAAGTGAAAGCATCCGAAGTTCGGCTTATAACATAGCAAAAGTGAACTTAATTTACAAAATTCAGATCATAAATAATGCTAGTCTACTGATGAAAAAGAAGGGATTGAATGTAAACCACTCATTACTATTTATTTAATCCTAACAAATAAGTTATTGTTAAAAACTAACTTTCCAAATAAAATGATATATATCAGTATCGGTATCGGCCAAAATGAAATGAAAAAATATCGGCATATCGGATATCGGCAAAAATCCAATATCGTGCATCTCTAATATCTATATACTTATATGTTTGTTTGCTTGTTAGATATTTTAAAAGGACTTTAATATACAAACATAAGTAACACTGTATATGAGCATTAAATAAGTAAAAGTAAAAATGTAAATTCTGTTATTAAACTGTATTGTTTTGTATATTCTATATATTATTTATTTTTCTCTTCTGCATTTCACCTTTGCTATAGTTTACTTCTAATAAACCTGACATTGTATAATAAATATTGTTGACAGATTGTTTATTTTCCAGATTGTTTGTGTTCCTTCCTAGAATCTTCCATTCTAATGGCCGTGCACCAGAGTTGGAGCGTATCTCCTGTTGAAGAACATCTCTAGACATTATGAACCATATGACCAGTAAGTAATACCTTAAACATACACCACCATTCAAAAGTTTAAGGGTCAGATTTGACATGTATTTGAAATAAGTCTTTTATGGCAACAACTGCTGCATTTATTTGAATAAAATACAGTAAAACTGTAATATTGTGAAATTACCATTTTTAAATAACTATTTTCTATTTCATTATGTTTTAAAAAGTGATCTAACCTGATTTTGCAGCATCATTATGCTTACACCGTGTCTACACTGGACACGAGCGACGCGACAAAATACAGTAGAACCCATTATAATCATTGATGCTGTCTACACTGGATGCGGTGAGGGGCGACAAATCCCATACAGTAAACTGCTACCGCATTCTACTTATGATGAATTACATTTTACAATGTATTCGCATAGAAAACAGTTATTTTAAATTGTAATAATAAACATTACTGTTTTTATTTATGATCAAATAAATGCAGTTTTCTTGGTGAACATAAGAGACTTATTTCAAAAACATAAACAAAACTGACCACAAATGTTAATAACACAAGGAATACAAATATTAGTCCATTTATTCTAATAAAGTGCAAGAAGCTCTTAAAAATATTAATGTAAACAGATTTTTTTTTTTCTTTTGGTGATTTGTATTGTATACCAAGAATGCAATGCACAATGACGTAGATTGTCTATCTATGCTGGATGCAAACCAGAGCGACCATTGAAAATCATTTGAACTTTGTGTCAGTACATGATAAATAGAACGCGGCATCAGTTTGCTGTCAGGGATTTGTAGTGTTGCTCCGTGCCTCATCCAGTGTAGACAGCATCACTGATTATAATAGGTTCTATCGTATTGTGTCGTATGTTGTATGCATTTTGCTCACGGTGTTAAAACTGGTATGATGCCATTCATAACTAATAGAACTTTTCTATTTTAGAGACTGAAAATCATCAATAAAACACAAGGTAATGATAACTTAATTTAAGAATATAGTAAGACTAACAAGAATAAATAAAAATGCATCTGTGACTTCATATTGCTTCTTATTTTTCAGTGGATTGATAGCTCCAACACCAATTAAGCAGACCTGAGCAGCTGATCAAGGATCACCAGAAACTCTGCAGAACTTCAGTACCCAGTCCTCAAGAAGTCCTCAGTACCCAGGACTGGAAACCAGAGTTGTAAGTCGTCAATCTAACAGTCATCCTGCCTCTCTGAATTGTCATGTTTAGAGCATATTTCAGGAGATCTCAACATTGTCTCTCGAGGTCCACTTACATACGTTTTGCTCCAACCTCGTCCAGTGCACTTGAACAAACTAATCAAGGTCTTCAGTTAAACTATAAATTTACCTAAACTGTGGGTGTGTATCTCTCAGGTCCCTTGCTCATTAGTCAGTGGTTAAAGGAGAACTACACTTCCAGAACAACAATTTACACGATCACGTTTTGTTCTGGTTCATAAGAGTTAGGGTATGTCGAAAAACTCCCATCTCATGTTCTCCCTCAACTTCAAAATCGTCTTATATCGCTGTTTTACCTTTTTTGTTAAGGGTGTTTGATCTTCTTTGCATGTTCAGTTTGCAAAGACTGTGTCGGTACTTCTGCAGTGATGTAGGATGATTTCGAAATTATTTTTCAAGTTGAGGGAGAAAATACGATTGGCGTTTTTCAACATACCCTAACTGTCTTGAGTCAGAATACACAGAGTTCAGGGAGAGAAAGACAAGACGAGCATTTGAGATTAAAAAGTATTTTAAATTGTATTGTTTTAATGAAAATAACTGATTGGTTCACTAGATAAGACCCTTCTTCATCGGCTGAAATTATTTTCACAAGCATTTGGGATCGTTTGAAGCCGCATTTAAACTGCATTATGGAATTTAAAAATCAGGGCACAATATCAGTCCATTATATAGAGTTGAGAACCCCTGACACACTAATTAGTTAATCACTCATGAAGAATGATTACACTTTCATTTGAACAGAAATATGCAATATTTGACTCATATTCAGTGATGTTATTATTTTCTATTCCCTTTTGTGTCAATCACAGCTAAACAAAACCAAAGTCCATTCAGCCACAGGTCACTGCATCTTTTGCTGTGTAAGTTTGTTTGTTTTTTTTGTTTTTTTTTAAATGTCAAACACATTCTCAGTATTTGTCACGGAGTCAGACCAGAAATGAATGATCGAAATATGTCCCCGTGTAGCGCAGCGGAAAACTCAAACGCGGATACACACGAGTGAGTAGGTAAACCACGCAATTTGGTCTGAGAACGCTCCAAAATGGAGTTGGGATTTCCACCAAGAAATCCGCGTTCTCACACGCACACAAACAGGTAAATAAAGCGCTCCGAGGAGCAGAGAGATTACTCACGTGAGTTGGCGAAGAGATGGGACCTGATGTTGAGTCTCGCATGAACTCAATGTCTGGTGCTGGATAGTACCCTACTTCCTGCTTAAATACCTGCGTGAAGTTACTTCCGGGTCCTCGTGACCTCACGTGACTCGGTGCGTGTGACAGTATTTATATATGTTTCGGCTTTTATAACCATTGTAGGAATCACTGTTTCAGAACAGTTCTTATGTACTATCCATTTAACATTTTAGCAGCTGAATTCTTTTAGTACTTGCATAGTAATTTTAATTGTACCACATTTGTGATGCATATATAGAAAGTGACATAAAACTGTGTTGAAAATTCTAGAAAATTGTTCTCATGCTGTAAGTCAGTTCCCACTCTTTTGTTTATTTGTTTGTTTGTTTTTAACATTTACATTTTGGTTCTTGTTTTCTTTCTCATTTTTAGATGCTGGAGAAAAAGCAGCCAGGCATTTGAAGTGGAAACTTTTGTCGCGACTCAATAATCCAGGATTGGGATGGTGGAAGGAGCAGAAGAAGCAGAAGATCAGAGATCAGGCAGAGATCTACTGATGCCCCTGAGGGAACCGATTAACTAATGTGTTAGTGAAACCAAAAAATTTCAGCACTCACATTCATGTCTTTCCAAACCTGTAAAATTTTTGGTCATCTTTGAAACATAAATGTAGATCTTTTTAATGAAATCTGAGAAATTTCTGTCCCTCTGTTTCACAGTTTATGCAACTACCACTTTCGAGCCTCAGAAAGGTAGTAAAGACAGAATTAAAGTAATCCATGTGACTCCAGTTGTTTAACCTTAATTTTATGAAGTGATGTGAATGGTTTATGTGCACAAAAAACATTGCATTTTTATTCACACACACAAGCAAAAATCTTATGGTGCTTTTGTGAAAATGTGTTGGAGATACCTAATGTATGAATAAAGACGTAATTTTGTTGTTGTTGCTGTTTTTTTGCATACACAAGGCATCTGTTAAAAATATCTTTATTTGCATTCTGCACAAAAGTTTCTTATGGGTTTGGAGTGACATGAGAGTAAGTAATTAATGGCAAAATTAGCATTTTTTGGGTGAGATGTGTTCTAATGTGGTTAGAATTGGTCATTGTCCTGTGTTATAAACATTGTCAGTATTTCAAAGATTGTTTTTAAAAATCAGTTTCAAATAAGTACTGCTCCTTTGAAAGTTCTATTTGTAGAATACTGAAAATATGTTTTCCACAAAAAATATTGTGCAGCACAACTGTTTTCCACATTGATAATAATCTGAAATGTTCCTTGAGCAGCAAATTATATTAAAAATGTTTTCTGAAGGGTCATGTGACACTGAATACTGGAGTAATTAGGTTGAAAATGTAGTTCACATGAATAAATTACCTTTCACAATGTATTATAGAAAACATATAGTTATATTTTATAATTTTACTGTTTTTACGGTATGTTTAATCAAATGCAGGCTTAATTTGTGAGCAGGAAAGTGTTTTTTACTTGAAAGATGATTTAATGTGTCAATAAATGTTTTAGTACTCTTTTGTGAATTGTCTTATTTTGAATATGAGATAAATATGATCATGAATTTACGGTTGAAATTCGGCCTGAAAAAGACGTCTTTTTAACTTTCACTTTACAACCATATTTAGACGTAATTTGGACGTCTTTTTATAGACGTCTTTTCGACGACCTGAAAAACACGTCTTTTCGACTTTCACTTTTCGACCAAATTTTCACGTTGTTTAGACGTCTGGCACTGTCGTCCTTTCGACGTTTTTTCGACGAGTTTTTGCTGGGTGGGTAGTAACTTGCAAATTATGATAACAACATTGTAATCAGCCTATAAAAATACAAGCAATAAGCTAATCATGCTAAAAACCTGTTAACAACATGTTAAATCATGTAAGCAATGTGTTAAATCATGCTAGCTGCTTCTATACTGAAGGATTACAAATTTAAGAATCTGTTTAAAATATGCTGATCCTATGTATATTTGTTATAGGTTCCAATATAACAACATGAACTGAAAGAGTTATGTATATTGTGACAGTCTAAGAGCAGGCAGCCCAGTTCCCTGAGACAGTAACCTTTTGTCTTTATGCAGTTCCTGAGCATCTGGCAGGTTTTCCCAAGTTAAGTGTGAATTCTAAGCTCAAGGTACAACTGTGCCTTTTGTTTAAGCACCTATGCATTTGAATGACACTTGTATGCTAAATAGATCAAGGCTGGGATAAATCTTTAACTGAGCTGTTTTCCTGTACCACATTTGCATGCTTTGTTTAGATTGCTTCCACCTCTATTTACTCCTCCCCCTTCAAACCTATATACTCTGCTGTGCTGAGCTTTGAAGAAGACGACTTTTTGAAGACTGCAGTGCAGAGCAGCGAGTATCTGAATAAAGAGAAACTTCTGCTTCAAGATATCCAAAAACGTCTCCTGGTCTCTAAGAAAAAATTCACAACAGTTTTGGTGCCGTGACCCGGATAGAGCTCCTCACCTGAATCCAGATTGAAACTTCAAGCTCAACAAAGATCTGACTTCGGTCCAGACTGATTTCCAGAAACTTTTTTCAGCTCAACAACGATTTGGTGAGTGTTACTCTATTCAAAGAACCACTACAGACCAGTACATGTGGTTAGCCTCTGCGCCACCAGAGAAGTGTTAACAAACAGCTGCAGGGTTTGGTTAACAGACTAGTTATCTTCTATTCAGCTAGAGAAGATTAGCATTACGTGCTAATATCTGTTATCCTCTGTTTCAGGCAGAGAAGATTAGCATAAAGTGCTAGTAGTTTATGTTCAGGAATCCTCTGCTTTGCCAGAGAAGGTTGAATACATGATAATGTGTATTAACTAGGTTTTCCTCTGCTTTGCCAGAGAAGGTTAACAACAGTTGCTCTGTGTTAACAAATTTATCCTCTGCTTGCCAGGGAGGTGTTAGAAGTGTATTGTTGTGTCAGAAAAACATTACAAAATGTTGAGAAGGAATGCTAGGTTGATTCCCACAACTGAGAAAGGTGGACTAGCTACCCCTTTATGGACAGACAATGAGTTCAAATCATTGTTAGGAGAGCACATGGACTCAATAGTGACAGAGTCAGTCAGACTGGATTTGACAAAGAAATTTAGTATTGATCCAGAAAAAGTATGGTCAATTGAAGAATGCAAAAAGGTACTTGGGGCATGTATCAGAAAGAAAAACATTAAAGGCATTATCTGCTGCCACAGAGAATTTACCTTATCCTTAGCACAAGAACAAGCTCAATGTATTGCTAAGTTAAAAGAACAAAACAAACAACTACAAACTAGAGTGTCCTGTCTCACTAAAAAGGTGGGCCATAACAAGGCCTCAACCAAAAGTGATTCAAAAGACCAACAGTCAGATGAAAGCTATCCTGACTTACAGTCTTTGTGTAGACTAGAGGACAATAGCAATACTGGATTAAGAGATAAAAATGTAAATGCAGTTGAAGTGTGTGGAGCGAGAAAAAGGGCTCAGTGTAGGGTAGAAGGGGTTGAAACACTTCCATCTGCAACCCCCAGACTCCAGTTACAAGCAGTCCATACAGCGCTAGGACCTGAAGATATAGAAAGACTATCTCAGAGCTTACCCTCAGCACGCACAAATTTTTCTGAATTTAGAAGAGCATTGACTAGCAAAATGCATCTCTACGACATGTCGTTAGCAGAAGTCACACAGCTGATGTCACAAATTCTAACTGAATCTGAATTCAACAGTTTTGAGTTTGCTGTTACTTCTGAACTACAACATGCCAGTAAAGCGGATTTGAGAGAAGGTGTTTTGAAAATTCTAAAGAATATCATGGGACCCAAAATAGACTGGTCCAGAATCACTAACTGTGTGCAAAGGAAAGAAGAAACAGTGAATGAATACAGTGAAAGGTTCTGCCAGTCAGCTGTAACTTACAGTGGAATAGTTGATAATTCTGAAAGTGTGCTAGATGACAAGGGACCCTTAGTCCGCATCTGGTCAGATGGCCTTGTAGCTGAGTACAGAAAAGCCTTGACATTCCTAGATCTAACTTGGTCTAACAAAACTCTCAGAAGTAACCTAGACATGTTAGCTATTTGGGAAAGAGACTCTGATGTTAAAGCAAGAGTAAAGATTGCAGCAGCATCCTTTCAAGCCAACACAAAGAACTAACAGAAACGTAATTGTCCTAAGAGGGAGGGTAATTGTCATTACTGTGGTAAACGTGGACACTGGATGAAAGAGTGTAGAAAAAACAAAAAGGATGTAAGAGAAATGAACAGTGTAAATCAGCTCCTACTTAGTCTGCTTGCAACTCTGAAGCAGACCCTCCCCACTACACCAGACTCGTGGGGCAGCTTGCTGAGGTGCTAACTGTTAAGGCTGTGAGTTCTTAATTACCCTAATAATCTACAACAAAGATGAAAAGATTCTTTGTAAATAGAACAAAAGGAAGTTGACTCACTCCCACTGGAGGACTCTGGTTAAGGACACTCACAGCCAAAAACAATACTACAGCACACTCCAGTCACTCACCTATCCTCTAAGGGTTATGATGTTTGCTATGACTGATGTTTCATTAGAGGATGGAGTAATTGCACAGTTAAGTTCTCACACTAACTACAGGGACAGACTAGGACACACAGGACAGTGAGGAGCCCAGGGAAGAACCGAAGTGCAACAGGCCTCGGGGGCCAACCCTGTGGTGAAGATTTCCTCATAGGTTTTTCCCCTCATCAGTTTGTCCCCACCTCACTGGTCCATAGGTGTCAAATGACTTAAGACTAGGTCAACAAAACACTATATGATCACCAGACTTAAAACCACTATACGATCACTAGACTTAAAACCACTATACGATCAACAGACTTAAAACCACTATACGATCACTAGACTTAAAACCACTATACGATCAACAGAAGTCTAAAATGTCTATGCATGAATACTGCTGGTCTGCTGTTTCTCTGTTTTCTTGTGTTGCAGGTATGTGTACATGCCATGATGTCTTCAAAAGCAGTATCCTGGAGTAAAGCATCACCTCAGACATCCATGAACAAGATTCATGAGGACAAAGAGTCATCTAAGTGAATCTACGTGGGAAATGGACTACAGAAAACTACACAGCTAGACTACACAGCTATTCAGGCGCCATGGACGTCAGGACTTCCACTCTTACGCTACATGGTTTTCTGTGTCAACATGTAGCTTGTACGACATGTTACCATCCATGTCGTATGTGTCAACAGTTATGGTTCTGAAAAGAACTATTACACCTAATTAAATCTAGGACAAGACACAGATTAAGATATATGAGCCTGTAACTATTTCAAGTTACATGAATGGAAGATGGGGCTTAATGTTAACAAACATAGGCTATAGAATGGATTTATGGAGGTTTAAATTTGAATTATGTGAGAGTTATTAGAACTCTCAAAGGGGGGACTGAAGGATTACAAATTTAAGAATCTGTTTAAAATATGCTGATCCTATGTATATTTGTTATAGGTTCCAATATAACAACATGAACTGAAAAAGTTATGTATATTGTGACAGTTTTAAGAGCAGGCAGCCCAGTTCCCTGAGACAGTAACCTTTTGTCTTTATGCAGTTCCTGAGCATCTGGCAGGTTTTCCCAAGTTAAGTGTGAATTCTAAGCTCAAGGTACAACTGTGCCTTTTGTTTAAGCACCTATGCATTTGAATGACACTTGTATGCTAAATAGATCAAGGCTGGGATAAATCTTTAACTGAGCTGTTTTCCTGTACCACATTTGCATGCTTTGTTTAGATTGATTCCACCTCTATGTACTCCTCCCCCTTCAAACCTATATACTCTGCTGTGCTGAGCTTTGAAGAAGACGACTTTTTGAAGACTGCAGTGCAGAGCAGCGAGTATCTGAATAAAGAGAAACGTCTGCTTCAAGATATCCAAAAACGTCTCCTGGTCTCTAAGAAAAAAATTCACAACAATACTATTACAACTGCTTCAAACTTTCAGGCTAGGCTTTCTCAAGCCAACTTAAAGTTTGTTCTCAAACTTTACTCATCTAGTTTTTATTTATTTATGTATTTATTGATTGATTGATTGCCAGATCATAATTGTTTGCAGTTCACCCAAAAATGAAAATTATCCCTTAATTTACTTAGAGGTGGGTGTCCAGATGGGCCGATGCTCTTTGTACAACAGTGAATGACGCTGAGTTTAGAACAACGTGGTTTTAACCTGATCTCGCATCAGTTTCATCAATTTGTAGACATTTTAACGAGACATTTGTACAATTAGAAGTATGAGAAGTAGTTAATAGTCTCTTACTGGCCTCTAAATACAAGCTCTCCATAAAACAAACAAAACAAGCCCTGCAAATTAATAACAAATATTTTAAAATCCACATATTATACAGACACTTTGTATATTTATATATTTACTTCAATATTTAATGGTGTTTTCTTACCTGTTATTTTTTTTGCATTTAATGTGTTATATATTTAATAAAACATTTGCAATGGGTTTTTAAAAAGCTTCTTTTATGCATGTTTTAGCCTGAGTTTTTGTTGCATTTACACACTTTTGACCAGCACGCGTCATTAGGGTGTGGTGTTTCGGGCGCTTTGAAACTGTGAATTATTTTGCGAAGCAATTGGTTCAATTGATTCGAAGCTTTGTAAAGGTTAGTTTCTCCCATCACTAGCTTACACTTTCTGCTTTTAAATCATTTGAATGAACATCATGAAATGGTTTCTGCTTGATTTATTGACTGACATTCACCTATTGCAGAACTGCAAAAAGAGTCCTATTAAACAAATGCCACTGTAACACTTGAATATTGTCAAGTCAGGTCAAGTCAAGTCGAGCTTTATTGTCATTCTGCTACATGTGTGGACATATAGTAGAACGAGATGTCGTGTCTCACAGGACCACGGTGCTACATACTAGTTAAGCATAATATAAACATACAACAGTACATGAATAAGAAAAGCAATTACAGACTTATACAACAGTTAACCATTTGACTATACATATACTATAAATACTATAACTATAATAAATAGTTGACTACACATACAAAACTGAGACAACAAAAACTTTACATAAGTACTGTACATGACGTTTTACAAAAGAGACATTTGTACATGAAAATGTGCAAAAGAGATATTTTGTGCATTAAATTGTGCAGAAGAGAGATTTTGAGGGAAGCAGCGCATAGTGCAATGCACAAATAAACATATATAATCCGATTGAGTCTTTGTAGCATCAAGTGTTTATAGAAAGTGTCTAATGTACATAAGTGTGTTACTACAGGTGGTTTGTATAGCCCACTCACCTGTGTGTAACACACTCAGAATTGCAATTTGAAAGATTGTCAGCAGTTTTTAATGGGTTGGGGGGGAGGAGGCTGAGTTTTTCATGGTTTCAGAGGGGGACAGGGAGATTGGCGTTAAGGGCTCTCACAGCCTGGGGGAAGAAGCTGTTGAGAAATCTGACAGAGCGAGCTTTGATACTCCGGTACCTTCTACCTGATGGCAGGAGCTGGAAGAGATTGTGGAAGGGATGGGTGGGGTCCTTCACGATGCTGGAGGCCTTGCTGGAGCATCGTGCAAGGAAAATGTCCAGGATGGAGGGGAGAGGGGCACCGATGATCTTTGCAGCTGTGTTCACTGTCCGCTGTAGGGCCTTGCGGTCAGCAGCACTGCAGTTCCAGTACCAGACAGTGATGCAGCTGGTCAGCACACTCTCAGTGGTGCCCCTATAGAAAGTGGTGAGAATGGGTGGAGGGAGACTTGCCCTTTTCAGCCGGCGAAGAAAGTGGAGGCGCTGTTGGCCCTTCTTGTTGAGCGACGTGACGTTGGTGGTCCAGGTGAGATCCTCCATAATGTGCACCCCCAGGAATTTAGTGCTGCTGACTAGAGTTGGGGTACTCGGACTCGAGTCCGGTCTCGAGTACAATTTTTAGGCGACTCGGACTTGTCACGGACTCGGATGCATTTTTACTCGGACTTGACTCGGACTCAAGCCTTTCGGACTCTGAAAATATCCCGAGTCCGTCCGAGTCCAAAGACAGTTGACGGAAATGTCACTGACTCGATCACTGCTTTATCACGAAAGTCTTGTCCAGTACTTGAAAGCCGACGGGTTTATGTGCGCACTAGAGATGCGCGGATGAGCTCAAACGTCACCCGAATCCGCAGCTTCAAATAAATTACCGCCCACCACCCACCTGCACCTATATTTTTCTCTGATTTAGATAACCGCACTCGACCCGCACCCGATCGTCATTTACTATTATTCTAATTCTTAGTAGTGATGGGTCGTTCTTGAACGATTCGTTCATTTTGAACGAATCTTTAATGTGACTCGGGACGAACGAGTCGTCTCGGGGAGTGATTCGTTCAGTCGCGCATGCGCAACATCCTATTAGGTCCTGTACTGGAATTAGTTCAACTGTTTTAGAGTCGTTCGTTCACCTTATGGGGCTGTCACGTGATGAACGAACGACTCAAACCCGAGGACTCGGGAAATTAACTAATCAATTCTCTTTCCGGCTCAGACTGCATAGGTTAACATTACGGGGATGTCACGTGATGAACGAACGACTCAAACCCGAGGACTCGAGAAATGAACTAATCAATTCTCTTTCCGGCTCAGGCTGCATAGGTTAACGTTACAGGGCTGTCACGTGATGAACGAACGACTCGAACCCGAAAACTTGTCAGATAAGAGGTGAGGTGAGCGAATCATAGACTAAAGACCCAGGTAAACAATGAATTAATATTTTCTGTTTCTTATAGCATTATAGTTTTGTTTTGTTTGTAGTGTGATCAACGTTTGTGTAAGCAGTAGATGTGTTAGGGAAGTAAAACGTAAAATTTTAATTATATTTTGCTAAAATGAACAAAATGAACGAAATGACTCGAAAAAAGATTCGTTCATTTTGCTGAACGAGACTCAAAGGACCGAGTCGGTAAAATGATCCGAACTTCCCATCACTAATTCTTAGTTTTGAATGATAATTGTTAATTTTACTACTCGACAAATCTGGTGCTGGTGCGGACGGAGCGGGCGCGGGCGCATCAGGCGCAATCATCAAACATATTTCAAAGGAAGCCGGCGCCACATTCCCTACCGTCTTTACTATGTGTTTTGAGCGAATATTTGCATTTATTCACATACGATTGAATTATGGTGGCCTGTCATGATTTTGGCTAATGCAGGACACTGCTGAATGATGCGCATCAGAGGGAATTTAGAAGTGGGTATACGCAAAGCCGACGGATTAAAAAATGGGTATCCGGAGGTACTGCACTACACCACTAAATATTACCCTACTCAATAGCACTAACACAGGCGTAACTCCCTTCAAACTTGATCTGGAATGTCTTTTTTTCTGTCACAACTTCTCGAACAGGCGAACACAGACACACACACACACACACAAATGAAATCGTTTGCCTGAAAAAAGTATTTAGAACAGGTTCATATTTTAGAAAATGTAATTAATATTTAGCTCATTATTGATTCATCTCATCCACCCGCGACCCACCCGCAAATAATCAGAATGCATTTTTTTTATTACCCGACCCACCCGACCCGCGGATATAACCGCCATCCGCGCATCACTAGTGCGCGCACACTCAAAGCGCGACCACAGAACGCGCCTCTCAGTCAGAGTGCGAATACAGAGTTCTCTTTCGCTTTTAATAGGCTCTGTTACTGCTACACACATGCTCGTATTGGACACTATTCATGTAAATGAAGTCGGTTTTGTTTTAAGTAAACCTGAACAGTTGGGAGAAATATTTGATCTGTGCGTCAGATCTTAAAGCGACAGCAGCTTAAACCTGCAGCAGCCGACCACGTCACAATAATCAAACAACAAAAGAAAAAGAGAAAATCACTCACTGTTCTTGACTGAATCACTTATTAACTGTAATAAGAATTATCTTTAATGCATACAGTGAAGATTTTGCAGTGTTTTATTTTAACATTTATTACTTCATGAAATGTCTGTAGTCTATTTCTGTAATAGCCTTTATATAGACCTACCTAAAAAAAAAAACTTACAACAAAAAAAAAACCTACAATTCTATTTTAAAAAAAGATTCTATTTTAAAAAATATTATTTCATTTGTATTTTTGATTAATATATGTATTAATACTTTTGCTTGTAAGTAATACTTGGAGTGTTTACTTGCCTTGAGCTCAAGAATGTTTTACTTACATTGGTTGATTAGTTTTTTCTGTATTTAAATTATTATTATTTAAACATGGTGGCAGTTTCTAGCTTGAAAGAAAAATTATTTTTCTAACATCTTTGCAGCAACAGTTTTTATGGGTCCAAAACCATCTTGGGTGTGCATGATTTTCTAATAATTAAATGGCCCATCATCAATTATTACTTTTATAATGTAATTTATTGTAATTAATGTAACTATAAATGCATTCAAAAATAAAACAGCTGTGAGTTTGCTTTGACTTATGGAAAGTATAGGTAGGGCTTTATACACAGTGTGTGCCATTGTAAAGACTAAGTTTATCCCTCACAACCTCATTTTCATTCAAGAAAAAAAAAAGTCATATACAACCCAAAGCACACACAGCCACAATCAGAAATAAAAGAGGTTCTGCAAGAGGCTACATGTTTTCTGCTCTTAAGGTCCCATTCACCAAGATACCTACTCCTTTACCCCCACCCTTGAATTTATACATTTACTATATCAGTGAATAAAGTCAAGTCCGGCCCTATAATTTTTCACATTCTAAAACCTGTTTCACTCTGAAATATGTCACATTACATAAATCAGCCATAATTTCTGTTACATGATATTAAGTTTGCTAAGCAGAGCATGGACACTTATGAGATGTTGTGAAATCAAAAATCAAAATGGCAAGATCCACTAGAGGTTTGCTTTTCTTACATTTCAACTGACATTGCATTTTTTTAGTTGTAAAGTTTAAAAACAGGGGTGCCCAATCTCGGTCCTGGTCCTTGGTTTAGCTCCAACTTGCCTCAACACACCTGCTAGGGGGTTTCTAGTATGCCTAGTATAAGCTTGATTAGCTGGTTCAGGTGTGTTTAATTGGGGCTGGAGTGAAAATCTGTAGGACACCTCTCTCCAGGACGAGTTTGGGCACCCCTGGATTAAAACAATGTTAAGATACTGACAAACAGTAGTGTTTCCTTGAGTCCGACTCGGCCCATTTTGGACTCGGACTCGTCTCGGACTCGATTGGTAAAAGACTCGGACTCAACTCGGACTTCACTTAGGTGGACTCGAACCCAACACTACTGCTGACTCTCTCCACAGTTGAGCTGTCGATGGTCAGTGGGGGGGTGGTCAACAGAGTTTCTTCTGAAGTCCATCACAATCTCTTTTGTCTTACCCACATTGAGGGACAGGTTGTTAGTGCCACACCGTTTAGCCAGCTGAGCCACTTCCTCTCTGTAGTGCGTTTCATCGTTGTTGCTGATGAGACCTACCACAGTCGTGTCATCAGCGAACTTGATGATGTGGTTGGAGCTGAACTTGGCAGTGCAGTCGTGGGTCAGAGCAGTGGGCTGAGCACACAGCACTGTGGGGCACCTGTGCTCAGTGTGGTAGTGCTGGAGGTGTTGCGGCCGACACGGACTGACTGGGGTCTAGCAGTTAAGAAGTCCAGGATCCAATTACAGAGAGAGATGTTTAGGCCCAGCAGGTTTAGTTTGTGGATGAGCTGCTGAGGGATTATTTTGTTGAATGCTGAGCTGAAGTCAATGAACAGCATTCTAACATAAGAGTCTTTCTGTTCCAGGTGAGTAAGAGCCAGGTGGAGAGTGCTGGATATTGCATCGTCCGTGGAGCGGTTTGGACAATATGCAAACTGGAATGGGTCCAGAGTGTTTGGGAGACTGGACTTGATGTGATGCATGACTAACCTCTCAAAGCACTTCATCATGATTGGGGTCAGTGCTATGGGACGATAGTCATTCAGACAGGACACTGATGACTTCTTTGGAACTGGAATTATGGAGGTGGATTTGAGACATCAACGTGGGGACGACTGCCTGGCTCAGCGAGGTGTTGAAGATGTCTGTTAGGACATCCGTCAGCTGTGCAGCACAGTCTCTTAGTACACGGCCAGGTATGTTGTCAGGGCCCGCAGCCTTTCATGGGTTTATCCTGGATAGGGTCTTCCTTACGTCGGCTGGAGAAAGACAGAGTACCTGGTCGTTTGGAGATGTGTGGAGTTTCTGTGCAGGAGTGTTGCTCTGTATCTCAAATCGTGAGTAGAAGTGGTTGAGTGCATCTGGCAGGGATGTGTCATCGTCACTGGCCTGTGGCAGGGGCTTGTAGTCAGTGATGGTCTGAATGGCTTGCCACAGGGACCGAGTGTCTTTACTGTCGCTGAAATTATTGTTGATTTTCTGAGCATATTGATGTTTTGCCTTCTTGATGCCATGAGACAGATTGGCTCTTGCTGTTTTGAGAGCTGCCTTATCTCCTGATCTGAATGCCTCATCTCGGATTTTTAGCAGCCCATGAACCTCTGCTGTCATCCACGGCTTCTGGTTGGCACGTGTGTTGATGGTTTTGGTGACTGTCACATTATCTATGCACTTTTTGATGTAAGCAGTCACTGTTTCTGTGTATTCACGCCCTTAGCGTTTGCACACGGCGGGATGTAAACTGCGACAATCACAATGGCCGTGAACTCCCGCGGCAGATAGAACAGCTGACACTTCACAAACATAAACTCCACCAGCGATGAACAGTGTTTTGTCACTACAGCAGCATTGTTACACCATTGGTGATATACACACACAAGCCTCCCCCACGAGTCTTACCAGACAGTGATGAATCTCTGTCCGCTCGGCAGCAGGTTAGCCCATGCATCTGAATGGTGGAGACCGGGGTTTTGTCGTTTAGCCATGTTTCAGTGAAAACAAACACACAACAATCCCTTTCCTCGTGCTCTGTGGACCGACTGAGCTGAATTTCGTCCAGTTTATTTTCCAGCGAGCGAACATTTGAGAGCATGAGTGTTGGAAGAGCCGGTCTCGTGGGGTTTGCCCGTAGCCTAGCTCGTATGCCTCCACGCTTACCGCACTTCCGTCCTCTCTCGCACCGCCGGGACCCGGAGTAGCCGCTGCGTTGACCGCGCCACCATCTTGTTACTTGATAATAAGATAATAAGATAATTGTACAATTATCTTACAATCCAACAATACTGACAGCAATTATTCATACTACAGTGCATTATAGGAGCTTTTATTATGGAATTACCCAACATGCATTGCAGTATGAACAATTTTGTAGAGTGTCAACATTGTTGCGATTCATCTGTGTGTGTCTAAATGCATATGCACCTGAGGTAGTAACTGCATAACACTGATCTCACTACTTTTCAAAATTACATGCAGTGGTACAGAGAGAAAACCCAACTAAAACAAACACTGATCTCCATGATGGTGGCATAATTTTAACCAATAAAACATCAACATCTGATCCTCCTCCTTCTCAATAACAGCAGGTCACTAATGCAATATCAACATTTAATTAGTGACTTAATTATCTCAGTAAGTTTCCCTCTTTGAGCCCTGCTGAAAAAAACATCTTAAACCAGCTTAAGCTGGTCAAGCTGATTTAAGCTGGTATCCCAGCCTGGTCATAGCTGGTTTATCAAGCTGGTTTTAGAGGGGTTTTGACCACTTTTTTAGCTGGTCAAGCTGGTTTTAGCTGGTCTTAGCTGGTTTTAGCTGGTTTTAGCTGGTCAGGCTGGTCTTAGCTGGTTTAAGCTGGTCAGGCTGGTCTTAGCTGGTCATTGGTTTTAGCTGGTCAGGCTGGTCTTAGCTGGATTAAGCTGATCAGGCTGGACTTAGCTGGTCAGCCAGGCTGGTCTTAGCTGGTTTTAGCTGGTCAGCCAGGCTGGTCTTAGGTGGTCAGACTGGTCTTAGCTGGTTTTAGCTGGTCAACCAGGCTGGTCTTAGCTGGTCAGCTTGGTCAGGCTGGTCTTAGCTTGGTCTAATTTTCCTGTCAAGGGGTGTTGCGACAAATAATATAAATAATTCCAAGTTTACTTTTAATAATCTGCAGGACCACAAAAAAACATTAAAATAATTTTTATTTGAACTTACAGCCCCTTTTAAAAAAATACATTCTAACAAATATTTACAAAATAATTGGAATGATTACAATTCTAAAACTATGTTAACAATTAATGGTGAAGATGAACAATAACAGAATTCTAAACATATTATGCATTTTCATTTTTCTTTTCCTTTTTATTATATCTTGTATTTTTTGGGATATGTAATGCCCACTTGTTTCTCCCTCTTCTCTATCTCTTCTTTCAGGTTCCTTTTGGTGACATACACTGATCCTCCGTGAGCGGGATGGCCGCGAGTTGCGATTCTTTAACAACGTCACGCGTTTCATTTCAGCGCCCCTGTTAACAGATGACTGCTTGTAAAAATTTGATCTACGTCATAAAATAATCACTAGAAAGTGTGCTGAACAACACGACGTTCCCGTGAATCACAACTGTTGTCAATGAAGCGTGTAATTACTACCGTTGGAACCCAGAGATTTTACGCCTATAAATATAGGCCGGGAAATGTGTGAAATCCCGCGCTGCTTAAACCCGGCACAAGCCTCCCTCGCGCACCGCGGACGGAAGATTCATTAATCTGCGGTTACCGCGAACGTAGACACCAATATACTACTGCAGTTGCCAAACATGAGAAATAACAAGTGAAATAAATCACTTACCACAGTTGTGAATCATACGTATTGCCGCTCCCGAATGTGGACTGTTGAAGAAAATCCCACTTCTGTAGATTTAAAATTTACAGCAATATGCTGTACTATTGCGTCAAACCACCACGTGATCCATGTGATCATATTATGCTTTAAGCATTTCTTGTTAAAGACATTGTTTGTTTTTCTCCTAGTGTTTTTAATTGCAGGTGATTGTTATATATAGACTGTGTTTATTTCATTTAAATTTTGTGTAAAAGTGTGTAAAAGTGTATTCAATACCGAAACACTTGTTAAAAATAAAACAGCTGATTATATTTGGTCGTACAACTATGGTGAATGTATTTCTTCAGACAATAATTTAATCTGATTTGAGTTCTGTGCTGATTTTTTGAGTGCTAGCTTGATTTTGTTATACTTTATACTACAATTTATTTTAGACTCTTCTCAGATATATTATCATTAACAACTAGAATAATTTAAGATGTATCATCTAGCCTAACTGATTATGATACTAAACTTACCTTGAATTGAACCTTGTCAGTAAGTAAAACAAACTGATTAATTTGTAATTAGGTCAAATGGACACCAGCTTGGTCAGGCTGGGAGACCAGCTAAAACCAGCTACTTCCATCTTAAACCAGCTGAAACCAGCTTGGCCAGGCTGGGAGACCAGCTTAAATCAGCTACTTCTAGCTAAAACCAGCCTGGCCAGGCTGGGAGATCAGCTAAAACCAGCTACTTCCAGCTAAAACCAGCCTGGCTGGGAGACCAGCTTGACCAGCTACTTCCACCTTAAACCAGCTAAAACCAGCTTGGCCAGGCTGGGAGACCAGCTAAAACCAGCTACTTCCAGCTGAAAGCAGCTTGGCCAGGCTGGGAAACCAGCTTAAATCAGCTACTTCTAGCTAAAACCAGCCTGGCAGGGCAGCTGCAGTGATGCCCTGACTTTACCAATTACAGATTAGTGATTATTACGAAGGCAGGGTATCCCGACCATAATGAGCGCTGCATTTTTCCCTTTTAAAAACTATATAAGTGACACATCTTGGGCATTCTATAGCAGAGGTGAGACTTTCAAGTCACCAGCAAGTCTCCCAAGTCTCAAATCCCAAGTTCTCAAAGAGTTAAATTTAATGAGATAATTGACTAATTAAATGATGATTGTGCATTAGTGATGAACACCTGCTATTATTGAGAATTACAGAGAATCAGATGTTGATGTTTTATTGGTTAAAAAAATTGCCACCATCATGTAGATCAGTGTTTGCTTTAATTGGGCTCTTGACCCTTAACTCCCTTCATTAGATCTTTTTCTGTAATGGTGCATGTGGTGTTATATAATGAGAAGACATCAGATGTTTTTATATGGGGAGATAATAATTGGTCCCACCTCTATTCTATGACCTTTGCATTAGCTCACCGAGTGCAACCGTTGTACATAATAAAAATAATAGTACTCACCATAGTCCAGAATATGTATATAATAATGTGGATTTTTTTAAAATAACGCAAATCTATAATGTAATGGATTTTCTACTACATATTTCAATAAGAAGCATAATTTATGTTATATTAAGCTATACAATTCTTAATACCCAGTGTTCCCTTTAATGGCACTGAAGTAAGATCACTTTTGCACCCGCAATTGAAGAAAAATGTTGAAATTTCAACAAAGCACCATTATTGTGATCAGTGATTGCTTTAATTGGGCTCTTGACTACTGCTTTTTGGTACACATACATTTTGATAGTTTGTTTTTTGATTTTAAATTAAACAAGCAAAACTGAAAAAAAAAACAAAAAACAAAAAACAGCTGTTTATTTATTTATTTATTATTATTTTTTTTTTTTTGTTGATCAGTTAGTTACGGGTAAAAATGAATAAATGACTACAAAATTTGTTCTTCACATGTGGGCGGTCACAAGATGCTCCTTTCCACCGACTGGTCAACCAAATCTGGACCAGTGACATCATCAGTTGTTCCTCTGTTCCGTTAAAATAAAAGTCCTTTATTTATTAATTTTCATTCTTTTTTTAATTACAGTCTTTAGAACAATGAACATACAAGGGCAATAACATAAATTACATCAAAATATCATAAACAAAGACTAAATAAATAAATTAAAAAGGAAAAGCAATAAGAACAGCACATGTCCATAACAAGTACAAATAGTTATAAATTATTCAACCAATAGATTTAAGGCTTTAAAGTGGAAATGAAGCAGTCTGTCAAACATGACTTTGATCATCTCATCATACAAACAAACTTTTTGGATGTTATGAATGAGTGATTTCTCTATTTCAGATCCCAGAGCAGTTTTAAGTGTTTCTTCACAGAAGTGGTTGACTGAAGGAGATCCAGTGACTCTGATCTGTGAGGTTTACAGTTTCTCTACAGGCTGGACATTCAGCTGGTTCACTTTAACTGTCTCACCGGGTAAGTTATAATGTTCTTCATGTGGTAACATCTGAAATAGCTGATTTTATTCACATCAAAACACATTTTAATATTGAATACATTCTCTGGTTTTACAGGGAACAGCCGTCATTATAATCTGCTCTCAGACAGCAGCAGAGGAGCAGGAGGAAACTACACTGTCAGTTCTGCTGCTCTAAATCACACAGGAGTTTATTCGTGCAGAGCAGAGAGAGAGAAATCAGCCTATAAAACACAGTACAGTAACACACAGCTGCTGTGGGTCACTGGTGTGTTCAAACAGAACTTAAACTATTGGTTCATATTTAATAAAGAGAGTTTCCATCCTTAAATCTGAGACTCGTAATTGTCATCTCAGGTGTTTCTCCTCCAGTCTCTCTGATCGTCAGTCCCAGCAGAACTCAACACTTCACATCTGTCTGAGCTGTGAGGACCAGAGTAACTCTACTGGATGGAGAGTGAGAAGATACACAGATGATGGGTGGCTGGATGATTGTTCATCATTATATCGAGGGTCACAAACAGGATCTACATGTACAATCATCTTCACCTTTGCAACAGACACTGGAGTGTACTGGTGTGAGTCTGAATCTAGAGTGAAATATAATCCTGTTAATATCAATGTACACTGTGAGTTTGTGTTTCTGTATTTATTAATTTCACTGGCAGTTTACATTCAATGCATGAAGCAGATTGATTAAACAAGTGCATTAAACATCAGTGGACGAAAAAAACACTCAATGAGCAAGCAGCAGTAAAAAAATCTAGTTTTATCAGAGTTCATTATTGTTTATATAATTATCTAATTATTTATATAGTTATGCTGTTTGTGCAATCAGTGCATGTTTTCTCTATTTCTGTAGCTGGTGTGATTCTGGAGAGTCCTGTTCATCCTGTGACTGAAGGAGATCATCTGATTCTACACTGTTTATATCAACATACAACCTCACCAAACCTCAGAGCTGATTTCTATAAAGATGGATCACTCATCCAGAATCAAACTACAGAGATGAGCATCACTACTGTCTCAAAGTCACATGAGGGTTTCTACTACTGCAAACACCCAGAGAGAGGAGAGTCACCCAAGAGCTGGATCTCAGTCAGACGAGTCTCAAATGATCACTGCTGTATGTGTGAGCTGATTTATTTATTCATATTTCCTCATTCAGATACAGTGCATAATAAAGTGTTTGTGTGTCTATTTTTCAGTGTTTCATTCAGAATCTCAGATCTGTTTCCTCAACATACTCAGTTCTGTACTGACAGTTTGTCCATATCTGCTAGTGACAGTCGTGCTGATTTTCAAATGCTGCAGAATGAGAGGTAAAACATGACTGATGTGTTATAAGTTATTATAAGTACACATATTGGGAAAATCACTATACAAAGCTGTAACGCCACGCCGGCAGAGGGAGCCCTTACCATGTACTGTCTGTTACCGCTCCCGCTGCTGATTCTTTTTGGTGACTTGTGAAGAATTGTTTTGCCTGTGCAGACTCTGCCAAGTGTTTTCCTTGTTTCATTGGAGTTATTTCCATGGCCATTGTTTTGTTTTACAGTAATAGTTTTGCCTTGTTTCATTGCCTTGTTCATTTGATACTTTGGACTGCCCTCTGGTACTTTGACCTTCTGCCTCTTTATTGGATTACGCTTTTGTCTTGCCCTGGATTTCACTGTTTGTTGGAGATTGACCTTGCCTGTCTGACTACGATCTGTTCAATAAAGCTCGCATTTGGATCTCTCCACGCTGTTAATAGAGTCCCGTTACAGAATACTTCGCCACCCATAGATCCAGCAGCTTTTGAACACAGTTCAACCATGGACCCAGCATCACGCCTCGTTCGACTCTGTAAGGTAACTGGCCAATTGAAGAATATGTCAAGGACTTTTGTGAACTATGTCACTTTCTGGACTTTAAGGAAAGTTTCCTAAAGGACATTTTTTACTTTGGTCTGAGCAAGGACATTTCAAGTAGGATGCCAGGTCATCACCCTCACTGGTCTCTGATACGTTACATTGACTTTGCCTTTGCATTTGCTGTGGGGATTGCTGATGAGAAACCCTGCCATCCCCCAGTATCTGCCACACCAAAATGCTTACATGTCATGTCCGGTATTGTTAACATCATGACAGAGCCCTCTCATGCCATGCCTACCAAGCCTGCTCACATTGTGTTAAGCAAACCAGAGACCTCTCATGCCAAGCCTGCCAAGCCTGCCAAGCCAAAGCCTGTTCACGTTATACGCACCAAGCCAAAGCCTGCTCAAGTCATGTCCACCAAACCAAAGCCTGCTCAAGTCATGTCTACCAAGCCAGAGCCCTCTCATGTCATGTCTGCCAAGCCAAGGCCTGCTGACTTCATGCCTGTCAGGCCAGAGTCTGCTTATGTCACGTCTGGCAAGCCACAGCCTGCACCTGTCTGGTCTGCTCCAGGGCCTGCTCACGCCATGGCTGCTGCCCTTCCAGAGTCTGCACCTGTCATGGCTGCCCTCCCAGAGCCAGTTCACAAGATGGCTGCCATCCCCAAGACAGTTCACAAGATGGCCGCCATCCCCAAGACAGTTTACAAGATGGCCGCCATCCCCAAGACAGTTCACAAGATGGCCGCCATCCCCAAGACAGTTCACAAGATGGCCGCCCCATCTGAGTCCCCGGCCAAGATGGCTGCCACGCCTGAGCCTCATCATGCCAAGGTCATCTCATCCGAATCTTGTTCCGTCACGTCTGCATACCCCAAGCAAGTCAAGTGATGGCTGATCTTCTGGTCTCAAGTCAAGTCAGAGCTGTGTCTCCTAAGCCATGTCAAGTTACAGCTGTTCTTCACAAGTCAAGTTACAGCTGTTGTTCCTGAGTCAAGTCAAATTACAGCTGATGTTCAATGGGCTAATGGGCGCCAATGGGCTCTGCGCTCTGCGCTCTGACTTGACACAAGAAGATCTACCGTGACTTGGCATGACTCAGCAAAATCAGCAGTGACTTGACTCAACTCGTGAAGAACAGCTGTGACTTGGCTGGACACAGGAAACACAGCTGTAACTTGACTTGACTCAGCACTCATACATCCCAATATAAGAGCTTTACTACCACTGAATGTCACTGTGGGTACCAGGCACCTCTCACTGTACTCCTCCTCTAGCAACACCAGAACATTTTGGATGCTTTTGGATCCGAAATGATTGACTTGGTCTCTTGAGATGAGTATATATTCCCAGAAGTCTATATTTTGTAAATATGGGCCTCTAAAGAGGTTAAATGAGCTTGTTGTGCTTTGGCTACAGCAGGCAATTCTAGTGGTGACAACAATCATTCACGTCACTTCTGCAGGCTGTGTCGTACTCCGTGAGATAAAGTGTCACTCTTTTCATATGTTTTCAGCTCTGACACACTTGCAAGTAATTTTCAAGGTTGTACTTGAAGGGTGTACTTATTTTTGCAACACAACATTTTATCACTTTGATGAGAAAATCTGATTTTCCTAAATAAATTTGACATTCTTCTTTGGTAATTGATCAAGCTGGCTTGTTGGAACATTATATCTCCAAAGAACCCTAATATGTCTTCTAAGTAAAGAGTAATTGGTGAATGTGTTAAGTTTTGGATGGGGTGTACTCATTTATGCTGTGCATTGTATACTCACGAGTAAATGCTGAGAAGATTGTTTATGTGTGTATTTAACACTTACATCTATTGAAGAAGAAGAATCTTCAGTCTGATAATGATTAATCTGTAGCGATGGTGAGAAAACTTCAGCTTCATCCTGAAATCTCTCAATATCTCATTTACAAGCGCAGACAAGTACAGTAAATATGCTATTTGTAAAAGTCATGTTTTTGGAATTACTATATGTAAACGCAGGAATAAATTACTGTACTGTGTGTGTGTGTGTGTGTGTGTGTGTGTGTACCTGGTATTTATCATGTTTTGGGGACCAAATGTCCCCACAAGGATAGTAAAGGACAAGGACATTTTTAGGTCCCCATGAGGAAACAGACATATACATCATGCAGAATGAGGTTTTTGAGAAAGTAAAGTGTGCACAGTCTCCTGTGAGGGCTAGGTGTAGGTGTAGGGCAATTGAAAATACAGTTTGTACAGTATAAAACCATTACGCCTATGGAATGTCCCCATAAAGCATGGAAACACAACGTGTGTGTGTGTGTGTGTGTGTGTGTGTAATACAGGATTCCTGATCCATGATGACTAACCTTTTGTATGTACATCACATTTTGTAGTTGTTAAAGTTAACATAAACCAGTTTTCCCAACACACTTGACTTCCATTGATTCCATTCACATTTGGTTTTATCCATCAGGAATTGATTGTAAAATGTAAGTTACACTTTATTTTCATATGACTTTTTACAAGCAACACGAATGTTAACTTGTTTTATCAGTTTGGTCTTCGCTATTTTTGACCAATAATGTGTTATTGGTAAAATGAACCAATCCCCTCTCCACTTAGTGTCATTTATAAGCATGCATATTATTTTTTAGTGTGAGTCTCCTGCTGTAATATTTCATGCTTTTATGTTTTTATTTTTTATTTAAATAAAGGAACTATTTTTTCAGCTGCTTTGTTAAATAAATAAATAAATAAATAAATAAAAGCGGTCAATAAAAAGTCAATAAAAGCAGAAGAACCAGGACCAACAACAATTTACTTTAATGAATAAGATTTAATCTTTAATTGTGTATTTTGGTAATATTTGCAGCATAATACTACTGTAATTTACAGACATGATTACAGTTAGTATTGTTATGACCCCAAAGTGGTCTAGGGGTTCTGGGATCGAACATTTAAAATATAGACATTAAAAACATATACATACAAGCAATGTGCAACAAAGATATTGTGCAACAAAATGATTTATTAAAAGTGGAAACTACAAAGGTGTGGTGGAATCAAAAGAGTGGTATATATATATATACAGTATTTACAGTATTTACATGAATAGGCAAAACACAAGACAAAGGGAACAGGAAGAAGGGACGTGGGTGGTGCTAAATCAAAGAAAATAACAAAACCAAAACCCTCTAACTTCTTAATGTCCCCCCTGCTAATCCTGACTATGAAAAGAAAATGTAGAAAAGAAAAGTCTTCAGCATCTAAGACGCCCAGCTAAACTACACTTTCTAGCCAATAAACAAAAGTACAAGGGGCGGCACTCGCCCCTAACCTAATGTACTATACAGGATGTATATGTATATGATCATGCCTACGTGTTGCAATGTATGTCACGTGACGTTCTTACCTGTCCGCTTCTTCCCGGCCTTGTAACATATAACGCATGCTCAAATATGTACAGTGAGGGAAGAGGGAACAAAAAAAATATATAACTGGGCAAAAATGTACACGAAAACCAAGCAACATAGACAACAGGGGATATGACAATAGTATGTGATGGCAAGAAAAACACAGTACAAAACAGCAACAAGATGGGGGCTTGCGGGTGGTCTGGCGTGCACTTTTATCTGGGAGGGTCTTGTCCGACTGGGGGCGGCAGGATGGGTGACGTCAGCAGTTAATGAAGATTGGCAGGTGACAGGACCAATGACAGGTAACTGAGAAAAGTGAAAGTAAACAGAAGAGACAGAGAGGAAACACATAACACAACACAAGCACATAACAGTATCCAGATGAAAATAATACTATCAAGTTTTAAACAATTACTGAACATGCAGGTTTTTGTTTTGTTTTTTTAACCCACAGCACATAAATTCACACATGCTTTACACATATTGTGGTTCTCACTGTCATGTTCAGGTGTTGCACACTAGTGATCGCATGGTGAGAACTTCCGGTTGTGGTGACATTGTGATGGTGTTAAGAGCTGACTATGTGTTTAGAGTTAAAACACAAGTTAAACAGTGAACAGTGAAACACAACAATATTGTTAATAGTTTTAAGATATTTTTAAGACAATGGTCTGAGGTTGATGATATGTGGCTAATATAATGCTTCTTAATGTCTATGCAATTAAGAAAAAACTGTAAGATTAGAGATTTATGAAAACCCTTTGACCTCAAGTGCAAGCAAAAGTGATGCTTAGCAAACAACACTCATTCTTATAGTACTCATATTCTTATAGTATGTATTGCTGTGCCTTTGTTGTTGTTCAGAGTTTATCTCACAAATGTCACTGCTCAGTTTTCCACCATGTGTAAACTGTAAATGAAAATAAAAGATTTATATTCTTTTTAAGGAACCAAACAGACTGCTGAGGGCAATAAGATTTTCATTTTTTTTTTTTTCCCCACCAGAAAAGTACTGAGATCTTAAGCGAATAAGTGAATAAGCATGTCAAGGGTGCAGACAAGATCAGACAAGGAAAGTGGCAATTTCCTGCTTCATGATCAATGACTCTGCTCATGTCTAACTAAGCACACAATGTTTTCAAAGGTCAGTCACGACTGCAGCTCGTCACTAGAAAAAACACTATGCATTGTGGTTTATCACCCCTGGAGCCCACACGAGCTGGACATCCTTTTCTCTCTAATCAATTTAGAGATCTTGACACTTTTGCACCCCTCTGAACTTTTTTTGTTCCAAGAACATCTGTATGTGCAACCCGTTCTCATCAATCTGCGTATAAATAACACGGCTTTATACTTTCCAGTTGCGTGTAATACATACGCCAAAGTCTAATTTTGCGTGCATATGATACGCCAATCCTTCCCATTAACTTCTGTGGAGAGCAGATGGTACAAATACCACGCAGCACCTTCTACGGCAGTGACGTCACCAGCGAGGCTCGGTTTGCCCAGTTCACCTGATGTGTGTACACCTTCAACCAGGTAAGAATGGGCAACAGTCTTTTCTTTTGTAATGAGATCATTATTTTAATTATTTTGCTGCATCTTGTTACATGGGGTCATGTGTTAAAATGGAAGCGTGTGCATTCAAATAAGTTAATAGAACAGTCGGCTGCTGCCAGGGGCGTAGCAGCCAATTTAAAAGTGGGGGGGGCAGTATGGTGATGTGACCCAAGGGTGTTCATACAGTATAATAAATTCTAAATAGAAGAACAATGGGCATTTTACAGCACCAAAGTGGAAGATGCTGAATCATTTAAATGTATAAGAAAACAAATTAATGTATATTTCCTTAAAATACTAGCTATTTGTTCCACCGTAGTAATGAATTAAAAGACTAAAGTATGATAAGATATTTGTTGCAAAACAAATTTGATTTGAAAGAACAATTCTACTCTGGACGCGAACAGCACGTGGGCAACAAAAGACAGCAGAACCCGATAATCTGTTATGTCTCGTTTACCAGGCGGTTTTACCCAAAGCAACAAGTAGGAAAGCACTGAACACGCACTGAATTCGGCGCAACGTGACGAGGTACACAGAACAGGTTCTGTTGTCTTTCGACGTTAAATCATAACATGGAAACGTGTGATTCGTGTCATCGCGACATTCTGTAACACATACTCACATTGTGTGTTTGAAAAAAGGATGTAATCGTCCTCTGCTTTTTTCTAGGGTGCATTTTACCCCAGACAGCCAAGTGGGTGAACGAACGAAAATTCACAAGAGCAACAAGATTTGAAGCTCATGGCAGACGCCCAAGAGATTCGCGCTGTGATTGGCTAAACCTTAGTTCACTCAAATCTAATTAACAAATCAGAGAACACGGGCGGAAATATTGGCGCTAGGTCAAAAAAAGTGCGGGGGACAGAATCACCTGTTTCTAAAAGTCCCCCCCGTCCCCCCCGTCCCCCCCGTCCCCCGTTGCTACGCCCCGGCTGCTGCCTTAGCACAGCTGCTAACATTAGCCTAAGCTAACCTCTAACTGTTGCAGTTTTGAAATAGATAAATAAAACCGTTTTAATCATGTTCACGTGGCTGATGACAGCTCTACAAACCAACCAACCCAGTATCACATGATAAGCGCGATTATTGTAAAAGTCCGCACATTTACCATATTTTACCATATACCTTAACTGTTGTTTGACCATATTATGTGTGTAGCCAATGTACAACAACCACAACACTTACCATGGTTTTACCACTGTAACTGTAGTTTTACTGTGGTATTTGTAGTTAAAGCACATAACCACAATGTTTACCATGGTTTTTACCTCAGTAACCATATTTTTACTGTGATATTTGTTTTTATAGCACAATAACCACAACACTTACCATAGTTTTACCTCTGTAACTGTAGTTTTACTGTAGTATTTGTAGTTAAAGCACAATAACCACAACGTTTACCATGGTTTTACCTCATAACCATAGTGTTACTGTGGTATTTGTAGTTAAAGCACAACAACCACAACATTTACCATGGTTTTACCACTCTAAGCATAGTTTTACTGTGGTATTTGTTTTTAAAGCACAATAACCACAACACTTACAATGGTTTTATATGGCAAGCCATTCAGGAAATAATTCATGTGTATTGTGTGAATATGGATTGGTTCATTGGTTGAATGAATGGTTTAATGACAAACGCATTTGTTTATAATACATTGGTATAATCAGACATATATTAGTTTAGATACATCGGTCTGATCACATGACCATGGGTTTGCTCCTGTATATGTTGGTTTGTTCAAGTAAACATTGGGCTCCTCAAATATGCAATGGTTTCCTCAAATATGTATTGGTCTGTATATATTGGTTTCTTCAAGAATATATTGGCTTGTATACATATTGGTTTATTCAAGTATATATTGGTTGAGATACATCGGTTTCCTGAACTATGTATTGGTTAGTGTATATTTTGGTTTGTTCAAGTATATATTGGTTTCGATACATTGGTTTCCTCAACTATATATTGGTTAGTATGTATTGGTTTATTCAAGTATATAGATATATATCGATTTGCACAAATATGTATTGGTCCCCACGGTCAAGCCAGCCGCCTGGATGTTACTGCACGTCTGTTAGCGGAATTACGGTACAGATACCTGGAGCAGCCAAAAAGCTCACAAAGACGTCTATTTAGGCAGTTACTATTTATATTAAAAAAAAAAAAAACTATTTTAAAAATATTAATATTGCACAATATAAAAGGTATAGTTATATTACAATCAAATATATTTTACTGTTGATTTTTTTTTTTTTATCTAGCACTTTCTATTCTTATTCTATTGTATCTATTTGTTTTATTTTTTTTATTTAATAAGAAAAGAACCTCCAACAACACTAGCATTCTCTATTCTTTTGCTCTTCTATGAACTTATTTTATTTTAATTTATTAGAAATAACAACCCTTTTATGCATTGTAACACATTAATCATTTTCTGCTTTTTCTACAGGCACTATTAAAATTCCTTCATAGGTGAAATGAAGTTTGCAATAAAATCTTATTCAGGGTGACCGTGACTCTGTCTGTGTCAGGTTTAAAAGTAATTGGTAGAGAGATGTTAAAAATTTCACAGTAAACAAGAAAGCAAGATTGAAACCAAACTTTTTTTTTTACTGTAAACATTTGTGGTTGTGAATACAGTATTTTACAGTACGAAAGAAAAGAAATACATGACTCCAAGCTTTTGAATAGTATAGTGTATAATGTTACAAAAACTTTTTATTTCAGATAAGTGCTGATCTTTATATCTTTTGATTCATCAAAGAATCCTGAAAAAATGTACTCAACTATTTTAGATATTTATAATAATAATAAATGTTTCTTGAACAGCATATTATGTAGAATGATTTCTGAAGGTTCATGTGACACTAAAGACTGGAGTAATGATGATGTAAATGTAGCATTTCGTATATATTACAATATATTGCATTTTAAAATATATTCAACTAGAAAGCAGTTATTTTAAATAGTAAAAATATTTCACAGTATTACTGCTTTTGCTGTATTTTGGATCACATAAATGCAGGCTTGGTGAGCAGAAGATTATTTAATTAAAAAAAAAAAACAAATCAAAAAAATTCTGTTCAAAAACTTTTGACTGGTACTGTATATTGACCATGTGTAGTTGGACAGAAACCAAAGAAAATTTTGAAAAAGGTGATTATTCCAAAGCATATTCCAAGGCCTATTCTAAAGCCATGATTGGTTGGTGTTAAGTAAAGCAATGAGCGTTTAGGGCAGGGATCACCAGACCCAGTCCTGGAGGGCCGGTGTCCCTGCAGAGTTTAGCTCCAACCCTAATCAAACACACCTGAACCAGCTAATCAAGGTCTTACTAGGTATACTTGAAACATGCAGGCAGGTGTGTTGAGGAAAGTTGGAGGTAAACTCTGCAGGACACCGGCCCTCCAGGAACAAGTTTGGTGACCCCTGGTTTAGGGTGTTAGTGTGAGGCACTGATGAATTAGTGTGGCATTTTGATTGGTTGTGTTTGAAAAAAGAAATCAAGATACTTCCTGTTAGATTTTTTTGTGTTATATAGAGAATTGGGTATATGTCGAACATAACCTGACCAAACCTGGAAAACAGGTCTCATCGCTTCCACTTAATAGCAGTATTAAATAATGGCGATATCAATGGACTTTTAAGGTAATCAGGTTTTTATTGTTGACGTTTTATTCGACTTTTATTTATAAATGTTAGTGAAAAGAATTAAAAAAAACAAAAAAACTTTTATATATCAATCCACATATGTGATGGACATTGGTTATGATTATCTTTAGTGTCTATTTTGAAGGCATCTTGAGTAAAACAGCTTCATATTTAACAAGGTGAATGTAAAAAACCTGTGAACCAGAAGCAACAAGACCTTAGCAGAATACAGAAGTCTGTTGCGCATAACCCCTAGAGTGTGTTGTGTTTTAAATTTATTTATTTATTTATTTATTTTATTTTAATTTATTATTTGACAGGGACCGTAGACAGTAAAAAAAACTGCCCCAGAATTAGCTACATAACTAAATTTCATCTGCTGTCCCTGGGCAGGAGAGTACCAAAACAAATTATAAAATAAAAACATTGATATAATAGCATGTACAGTAAAAGCGCTCTTACAGAAAGAGCTGAGCGACCGAAATCATGCTGTATATATTCAGTACAGGAGAAAACAATTTTATTCAAGGGTGAAGGTGCAAGATTATTAACATTTTTGTACATTGAACAACAATTAGTATATATTTTTGCGGATTTGGTGTATGGTTCTGGTGTTTGAGTGTCAGGTTTCAGAAAATGCGTGACAAGTAAAGACTCTGTGTGTAAGCAGTTGAAAAAAACCTGTAATAACTTGATTAAAAACTTTGATTAATAATTATTCAAAAAGAAGAAGCAAATATATATTTTATGAAGGTCGTGATGGAAAAAAATTAAAAATCATTTCTTACTCCAAACACTGAGTTTTGACTTTAAAGTGAACAAATGATGTAAAACTGTTTTCACAGATGATCACTTTGTGTGTAGGTCATCTGTAAATGTGTGGCATTTAAATGGCAATGTTTCCCCAATTAAACAAAAGAGCTGTCAGTTTTGAATGACGTGTGTAATGTAGACAATTTTGCAATAGCAAAAAACTTTGCAATAGCACATTTTTTTTAATTTTAAGGCAATTTTATTTTATTTTTCCCCCTTTGTTTTGGTTTGTATTTGTTATATTTCTGTTGTGATTATTTAATGATCCTAAAGGGGTGGATTCTGGAATCCACTTCCACTTCAATATATATCTTTATATAAGTGGTTTATTAAGTTGTTAATTAATATTACTGTATGAAACATTACATGATTTAAAGGAGGCCCACATGTGAAACTTGAATAGAATAGAATGACATTCAGTCTTCTTACTGGAATGTGCTCTCTCCTTGTTTTGAGAAAAGCAACCAAGACATTAAAACACACAATTACTTTTCTGACTTGCTATGACAGCTTAGGTCACAAAGGTCATTTATAGGGCCTTTTATCTACATGACCAATTTACAGTTAAATCATTTACTTTGTTTTTCATATATAAACATAGAAAATAATGAAGAATGTCGTCTGAAACCTTTAGCTGAGAATAAGTTCTGTTTGCGGAAGTTCCTAATAATGTAACAGAATCTGTTTTTCATTTTCTCCCAAACTGTAAAATAAAACTCAATAAAACCTGACACAGACAGAGTCACGGTCACCCTGAATAAGATTTTTTTGAAAAATTGATTTGACCTCTGAAGGAATTGTAATAATGCCTGTTTAAAAATCAAGAAATGGTCAGTGTTATAATACAGTGGTTCCCAGCCACATTCCTGGAGACCCCCCAACACTGCATGTTTTCATGTCTCCTTAATTAAACACACAGATTCAGATCATCAGCTCATTAATAGAGACTCCAAGACCTGAAATAGGTGTGTCAGACAAAGGAGAGATACAAAATGTGCAGTGTAGAGGGGTCTCCAGGAATGTGGTTAGGAACCACTGTTATATAATGTATTCTGACAGAATTTGCCCTTAATTTTCTCCCAAACTGTAAAAGAAAACATAATAAAACCTGACACAGACAGAGCCACGGTCACCCTGAATAAGATTTTATTGCAAATTTCATTTCACCTCTGGAGGAATTTTAATAGTGCCTGTAGAAAAAGCAGGAAATTATTAATGTGTTACAATGCATAAAAGGGTCATTATTTATAATAAATAAAAACAAAATAAATACATAGAATAGACAAAGAATAGAGAATGCTGCAATTCAACAATGTGTTGTTGGAGGCTCTTTTTCTTTTTTAAGTAAAACAATAAAACAAATAGATAAAATAGAATAAGAATAGAGGCTGCTAGATAGAAACTCCACAGTAAAATATATTCAATTGAAATATAACTGTACCTTTATATTGTGTAATATTAATATTTTTGTGATAGTTTTTTTCTTGGTTTTGGGCACATTTAATTAATAACCACGGAAATATACATCTTATAAATATAAATATACGTGAGTGTTTTGGCCACTCCAAGTATCTGTCCCGTAATTCCGCTTTACAAACGCAGCAGTAAAATCTAGGTGGTGGCTGACTTGACCGGGGACCAATACATAGTTGAGCAAACCGGATATATATCTAAACCAATATATACTTGAACAAACCAATATATACTAACCAATGTATATAGTTGAAGAAACCAGTGTATCTAAACCAATATATACTTGAATAAACCAATATACACTAACCAATATATAGTTGAAGAAACCAATGTATCTAAAACCAATATACTAGAATAAACCAATATATACCAACCAATATATAGTTGAGGAAACCATGTATCTAAACCAATATATACTTGAATAAACCAATATATACCAAACTATATATAGTTGAAGAAACCAATGTATCTAAACCAATATACTAGAATAAACCAATATATACCAACCAATATATAGTTGAGGAAAACCTATGTATCTAAACCAATATATACTTGAACAAACCAATATATACTAACCAATGCATAGTTGAAGAAACCAATGTATCTAAACCAATATATACTAGAATAAACCAATATATACCAACCAATATATAGTTGAGGAAACCGATGTATCTAAACCAATATATACTTGAATAAACCAATATACACTAACCAATATATAGTTGAAGAAACCAATGTATCTAAACCAATATATACTAGAATAAACCAATATATACTAACCAATATATAGTTGAGAAAACCGATGTATCTAAACCAATATATACTTGAATAAACCAATATATACTAACCAATACATAGTTGAGGAAACCGATATATATTCGAGGAAATCATTGCATATTTGAGGAGCAAGATGGCGGCTGCGCCGGTGTGCGCTCACAAAATGGCGGCGACGGAGGAGCCCGTTCACAAGATGGCGGCGAAAACGGAGCTTCGTCACGTCACAGCTGCCATACCCGAGCCATGTAGAGTTGCAGCTGCGTTTCCTGAGTCAAGTCAAGTTTCAGAGTCAAGTCAAGTCAAGCTGCGTTTCCTGAGTCAAATTTCCAAGTCAAGCCAAGTTGCAGCTGCGTTTCCTGAGTCAAGTCAAGTTTCCAAGTTAAGTCAAGTTGCAGCTGTGTTTCCTGGGTTAAGTCTAGTTTCTGAGTCCAACCAAGTTGCAGCTGTGTTTCCTGTGTCACGTAAAGCTACAGCTGTATCTCTCAAGTCAAGCAAAGTCACAGCCATGGTTCCGGAGCCAAGCAAATCTCACCCGAGCGCCCTGAGCCACTGCACAAGATGGCCGCCACGCCAGAGCCTGTCGCCAAGATGGCCGCCATTCCAGAACCCATGGTCAGCACTCGGACGCCACCTGTGGTCATGATGGCCCACGTGCTGGACTCACCCCTAATGGCGGTATGGGCAGCTAAAATGGCGCTTCATCACGTCATGGCTGCTAGCCCTGAGTCAAATCAAGTTGCAGCTGTTGTTCCAGGGTCAAGTCAAGCGTCAGTGTCAAGTCAAGCTACGGCTGCTGTTCCAGTGTCAAGTCGAGCCTCAACGTTCAGTCAAGTCAAAGCTGTAGTTCCTGAGTCAAGCGAGTACACAGCTGTTGTTCCAGTGTCAAGTCAAGTTACAGCTGTGTCTCCCAGGCCAAGCCAAGCTAAAGCCGCTCCTCCAAGGTCAAGTCAAGTTAAAGCCGTGTCTCCTGAGTCAAGTCAAGCTACGGCTGTTGTTCCAGAGTCAGGTCAAGCTACAGCTGTAGCTTCCAAGTCCAGTCAAGCTTCCAGTCAAGCTTCCAAGTCCAGTCAAGCCTCCAAGTCCAGTCAAACTTCCAAGTCCAGCAACGTCAAAGCTGTTGTTCCTGCGTCAAGCAACGTCAAGGCCGTCGTTCCTGCGACAAGCAACGTCAAGGCTGTCGTTCCTGAGTCAAGCAAAGTCACAGCCGTCGTTCCGGAGTCAAGTCAAGTCACTGCTGATCTCCAAGAGTCAAGTCATTTCACTACTGGTCTTCACAAGCCAGGCCAAGCCACAGCCGGTCTTCATGAATCAAGTCAAGTCACAGCCAATCTCCACGAAACAAGTCAAACCACAGCTGATCTTCCTGAGCCAAGTGAAGTTATTGCTGCTGTTCCAGAGTCAAGTCACGTCCCGCCTGACGGCCCAGAGTCAAGTCACGTCCCGCCTGACGGCCCAGAGTCAAGTCAATGTCCCCGCCTGATGGTGGCTCCAGGACAGTCTCCGCCTGGACGCGCTCCAGAGTCAAGTCACGCCCCGGCCAGACTGCTCCAGTGCCTCGGCCACGCCCCTCGCCTATTTGTCCAGAGCCCCGCCATGTCTCGCCTGACCGCTTCAGAGCCTCGCCATGTCTCATCTGGACATCGCAAGGTCACGCCTATTATGATGGCCAGTGTGTTGGACCCACGCCTGTTCACACAAGTCCGCCTCTGAGGTCACGCTTCACCACAAGTCCGCCTCTGAGGTCACGCTCTGTTAATGAGTCTGCTCCTGAGATCATGTCTGTTCACCAGTCTGCCCCAGAGGTGCCGCCTGATCTCAAGTCTGCTACAGGGGTCTCAGTCCACCACGAAGCCAGCTCCAGAGGCCTCACCAGTCGGAGAAGCTGGCGCCACGTTCTCCAGAGGTGTCAGCCAGCCAGAACCTCCCATGGTGGCGGCATTAACTTTTAAACTCTCTCTGCTTCTCCTACTCTGTTCAAGCCTCCTCTGTCCCTTTCTGCTCTCCCAGGTCCCAGCGTCCTGACGCTGGTCTTGTTCCGCCTCTGGAGGTTTCAGCCTCCTGGTTCCTGAGGGCTCCTCTCTGCACTTCCCCACTCCGGGCCCTGGAGGGTTTCTTATGCTCTGCTCTGCCTCCTGCTCCCCTTGAGGGCTCCTGTACCTCCTGCTCTCACCGCCCCTCCCCCTGGAGGGCTCCCATGCCTCTGCTCCACCTTGAGGGCTCCTGGCGCCTCCTGTTCTGGTTCCCCAGCGTCCCTTGCGCCTCCTGCCTGCCTCCGGCCTCTGAGTGGGCCCCCAGCCTCTGCTCCGGGCCTGCTCCTCCACCCTTGAAGGCTCCGGGCCTGCCGGTTCTGCCTCAGTCTCCTGGCCTCCCACCGCCTCCCCAGGACTGCTTGCTGGAGCGCCTGGAAGCGCCCCTTTACAGGTGCCACGTAATCTGGTCGGTGTCCTGCGGTCCGCTCACCGCCAGATGTCGCTCTCACCCTGTCACTACACACAGACTGTTGCATTGCACCCCTGACTACTACTCCCATCACCCATCGCGCTGATTGCGTCGACTCCTGTGGCCAATCAGGCGCGCTATAAAAGCCCCGGTCTTTCCCCATGCAAGCCACTGAGTATTGTTGTTGTTATTATTTCTATTAGCGTTTCCTAGTTTCCTTGTTCCTTGTGTTTAGTTCCCTCGCCTGGCCATCTCGTCTCGACTGTCTTGCCACCTGCCTTTTGGACTCTAGCTCGTCTTACGGACTTTTCTCACGTTCTGCCTTCGTTATACCTGCCTGCCATTGTTTTCTGACCCTGCCTGTACAACTATGTATCTGTCTCGTCCCTTAAATAAAAGCTCGCAGATGGATCCGCTCGCCTCGCGTCTCACTCAACAAGTATGTTGCTGTCTGCCATTGTCGTCAATGTTTTTGTTGTTCATCATCTGATCAGTTCTCTTTCTTCCTGTCTTGCAGGATTTCTCATAGACTGCTAAGTCCTTCTTCATCAGCTCTCCACAATATCTGCCCTTCCAACAGTTTCCACATTGCTTTCTCTCATGTGGCACATCTGCTCTCAGTACTTTACTGCCGTCTCCCAGTTTTTGCATGTTTACTTATTTTTTTAATTTCTCCTCTACAGTCAACACTCACTCCCATCACTACTCTGGGCACTCCTGTCAATATATAGTGATTTATTACTACATGAACAACTAACTATAAAATTATAATTATTAATCATTAATTTGTCTTGCATTTAGTCACAACAGAAGCAAACAATGATGACAGGAAACAGGAAATATATCATATAAGGTAATAATTGTAAAATATTTAAGTATTGTTCTTAATCATTTTTGCCTAATTGTTTGTTAAAGGGAAGAAAATATATTTTCAACTGGAGCCTTGAATATTATTTGGCATCTTGTTAACAACAAATTCTCTTTTTATTTTTGAATATTGTAAATTTTTATAATCAACAGTTTTTTTGTTTTGTTTTGTTTTTCTTTTTTTTTTTCATAATGACAAACTGTAGAGAGAATGCTGTTTTGAGCACTGTTTGTCTGGGAAAAGTTTGACATCAGTAAAGATTGGGAAATGACTACAAAATGTGTAATTTCATGATTTATTATCATTATTATTATTATTATTATTAGGGGTTCGAGTGCGTAGCACTGAAACCCTATTGTAATTGTTAGGATTTTTTTTATTAGGGGTTCGAGTGCGTAGCACTGAAACCCTATTGTTATTGTCTGGATTTTTTTAGGGGTTCGAGCACGCAGTGCTGAAACCCTATTGTAATTGTTAGGATTTTTTAGGGGTTCGAGCGCGTAGCGCTGAAACCCTATTGTAATTGTTAGGATTTTTTTTATTATTATTATTATTAGGGGTTCGAGCGCGTAGCGCTGAAACCCTATTGTAATTGTTAGGATTTTTTTTATTAGGGGTTCGAGTGCGTAGCACTGAAACCCTATTGTTATTGTCTGGATTTTTTTTATTATTATTTTTCTCCGCTAAAACTGATCGTGCAGACCAAACTGTAAGGCCTAGAGAGCTGAAATTTGGCCAGAACGTAGAGCGCCCCGTGGGGACGTTCTGACAAAGTCTCTCCCAAATTGGCCTAAAGGTGGCGCTACAGTGATCAAAGACGCGAAAGCCCTCATAACTCCTAGACCATTTGTCCTAGACTCAAGTGCCTTATACCATTGTAATCCTTGGCTCAATCAAAACAAAATGGCTATCTCGGATTTCATTTCCGGTATGCAAATTTTTCCGCCATTTTGAAATTTGTCCAAAACCTACTTTTGCAAACTAGTCCTAGGTTTTTCGCCCAATCAGAACCAAACCAGTGCAGAAATGTTCTCTGGACAGTGAATATCAATAATTATCAAAAAAAAGTTGAAATTTTGACTCATCGTTGCGAAGGGGCCCCAAAAAGTTTGTCAGGTGGGGGGCCATTTTTACTAAAATGGCTATAACTCATGAACCAAATGAGATATCTTCACCAAACTCGGTAGACTTGTGTATAAGCTCAATCTTTGGTCAAATAAAAAAAATTACACAGCTCTGCCACTTGGTGGCGCTATAAGCCTGAAAAAACATAAAAATGACTATAACTATGCAAGCGTTGGTCCGATCGACCTGAAAATTGGTATGCAGTGTCTCTGTTCAATGTGCCATAAGGGTCTATGAGGACATTGGCGTATCTCAAAAAACATGGCCGCCATCGGCCAATGAATTTTGAGCACCTATTTGACAAGGTTAACGGAGGTCGATCAGAACGAAACTCGGTGGGCATGTTCGACTCAAGGCCCTAAAGGTCTGTAAGAATTTTGAAAGAAATCGGCCACTAGTTGGCGCTAATGACTTTTTTGTCTCTGTAATCGCGTGGCGTTTCACACATCCACACAATATGCATATCATTTGATACATCTCCTCATGCCGAGAAACTTTGCCTCAAGAACCATTGCTGTCAATCAAATCGTGCAATAATTATTCACAAATATGTTAAAACCCTACTTTTGCGAACTAGTCCTAGGTTTTTTGCCCGATCTCGATCAAACCACTGCAGTAATATTCTCTGGACTCTCTAGATCAATAATTATCAAAAAAATGTTGAATTTTGTCCTTCGGTTAGCTATAACTGGGTCATTTACAAAAGGGGCGTGGCCACATATATCCAGAAGCCTATAAAACCTAAACAAAAACTCAAAACTTTACAAAAGTTGGAAAAAAACATGTGTGAGATGACTCTTAACAAGCATGTAAAATTTCATGGAGATCGGACTGTAGGTGGCGCTATGACAGTTGAAAAGGCTTTAAAAACACGAAATTTCAAAAGTAAATTGACTTAAATTGCTATAACATGCTCATATAATCACAGAAACACTAGAACTTCATACCATATGATAGATCTCCTCATGCTGAGCAACTTTGCCCCAGGAACCATTGCTGTCAATCACGTAATTTATTACATATTCACAAATATGTGAAAAACCTACTTTTGCGAACTAGTCCTAGGTTTTTCGCCGGATCGGAACCAAACCACTGCCAAAATATTCTCTGGACAGTGAATACCAATAATTATCAAAAAAATGTCAAAATTCGACTCATCATTGCGAAAGGGCCCCAAAAAGTTTGTCAGGTGGAGGACCATTTTTACTAAAATGGCTATAACTCATGAACCAAATGAGATATCTTCACCAAACTTGGGAAACGTATGTATAAGCTCAATCTTTGGTCAAATAAAAAAAAAATGCACAGTTCTACCACTTGGTGGCGCTATAAGCCTGAAAAAACATAAAAATGACTGTAACTATGCAATCGTTGGTCTGATCGACTTGAAAATTGGTATGCGGTGTCTCTGTCCAATGTGCCATAAGGGTCTATGAGGACATTGGCGTATCTCAAAAAACATGGCTGCCATCGGCCAATGAAGTTTGAGCACCTATTAGACAAGGTTAACGAAGGTCAATCGGAATGAAACTCACTGGGCATGTTCGACTCATGGCCCCAAACGTCTGTAAGAATTTTGAAAGAAATCGGTCACTAGTTGGCGCTAACGAGTTTTATGGCTCTGTAATCACGTGGTGTTTCACACATCCACACAATATGCATATCATTTGATAGATCTCCTCATGATGAACAACTTTGCCTCAAGAACCATTGCTGTCAATCAAACCGTTCATTAATTATTCAATAATATGTCAAAAACCTACTTTTGCGAACTAGTCCTAGGTTTTTCGCTCAATCTCGATCAAACCACTGCAGCGCAGTTCTCCAGACTCTCTAGATCAATAATTATCAAAAAAATGTGGCATTTTGTCCTTTGGGTAGCTATAACGGGGTCATTTAGAAAAGGGTCGTGGTCACATATACCCAAAAGCCTATCAAACCTAAACAAACACTCAAAACTTTACAAAAGTTGGAGAAAACATGTGTCAGATGACTCTTAACAAGCATGCAAAGTTTCGTGAAGATCGGACCATAGGTGGCGCTATAACAGTTAAAAAGGCTTCAAAAACACAAGGGGTGTATGGTAAATGGCTTCAAATGGCTAAATACATGCTCAAATATTCACACAAACACTAGATCTTCATATCATTTGATAGATCTCCTCATGATGAACACCTTTGCCTCAAGAACCATTGCTGTCAATCAAACCGTTCATTAATTATTCACAAATATGTTAAAAACCTACTTTTGCGAACTAGTCCTAGGTTTTTCGCTTAATCTCGATCAAACTACTGCAGTAATATTCCCTGGACTCTCTAGATCAATAATTATCAAAAAAATGTTGAATTTTGTCCTTCGGTTAGCTATAACAGGGTCATTTACAACAGGGGCGTGGCCACATATACCCAAAAGCCTATCAAAACTAAACAAAAACTCAAAACGTTACGAAAATTGGTGAAAACATGTGTCAGATGATTCTTAACAAGCATGCAAAGTTTCGTGAAGATCGGACCATAGGTGGCGCTATAACAGTTAAAAAGGCTTCAAAAACACAAGCTGTGTATGGTAAATGGCAAATGACAAACTGTTCATTGCTTAAGTCTTTTAAAAACATATATTCATTTAAACAAAATAAAAAAAAAAAAAACATTCAATAAAGGAGACAGTGTCTCACTTCATTAAGACTTGTTTGACCATTGAAATTTCCTGAATGAATGATTCAATGACATACTTTTTTTTTTTAAACGGGCAGTTGTCGCCACCTCCTGGCGGAAGAGGATAAGCGTTACAATAGATACACGTGTTAAAATACTTTCGTTTTGATCGCTACTGTAGACAATAAGTGTTTATACCCAAACTATAAACTTTTATCCCAGTACTTCTATTATTTAAATATCTGTAACACAGAAATAATGATTATAATGTGGTTGAAAAGACTGTTTGTGTTGCTCTTTCTGCTTTCACATTTACTCCGACCTTCTGATTCATTAATATGGGCAGCGACAAAACCTGCTTCTCACGCTCCACTGACACTGGCGATGTGAAACAGTCCTAATAGACATAGATAACTCATTGTCATTTAGGAATAAGATCGCGTGGGTGTTTGAATCAACACCTCAATATTTTAAGGATTAATAGTGCAGCTCTAATGTAAACATGGCAAAATGTTGTGGGAGGATACTGTCACGAGATCTCGTGAAATCCGACTGGGCTCGTCACATCCCTACCATTTAGATAGCCACTTAAAAATAAGATCATGATCTACTGTTCCCGAGTCTATAAAACCTAAAAGAAAAGAAAATTTCACAAACCTAAGTCAAATCATCATCATATGATTCTAAGCAAGCCTGCATTTTAAAGACTTCAGGCAAAAAAAAGGCAATGTAACAGTTATAAAGCTTAAAAACAATGCATCTCTTTAAAATGTCATGAAATTACAACTATAACCACTAGATGGCAGTAGAAGACCACTAATGGCGCATTGAAATGAACAGTGCTATTCACAGATTGTTTTCCATTCATTTCAATTCATGCAAAGACTAAATCACTGTTATAACATTTCAAATCACATTTTGATAAAGTTTAACACTTCATTTAAACACATATATCATATTTGACAATAATACAAGATTATGATTACAGTGAAACCTAAAAAAAATATATATAAAATCTTAAAAAGACTTGCACTAAACATTTTGTCACCTACTATTTAATACACAAATCTCTTATGTGCAACAAAATGTGTGTGTGTGTGTGTAGTAATGCTTAATGAACATTAATATAACAGTTTAACTATTTAATTTCTATTTGTGAGTGTATTCTCCATCATGGATGTGTTTTAGTGTGTTAGCCATATATTTTGCATTGGACTACATCTTAAATCCACACAGCCTTTTATGATGCTAAACAGGCATGCAAAGTTTCATGAAGATCAGACCATAGGTGGCACTATAACAGTTAAAAAGGCTTCAAAAACAAAATTTCTATGGTAATTGGCCTCAACTTGCTAAAAACATGCAAATATATTCACACAACCACTAGATCTTCATATCATATGATAGATGTCCTCATTCTGAACAACTTTGCCTCCAGGACCATTGCTGTCAATCCAACTGTTCTTTAAATATTTGATATTATTCATAAAACCTTTTTTTTTTTTTTAACTAGTCCTAGGTTTTTGACTCAAAACCAATAAAACCACTGCAGTAACATTCTCTGGACTC